>OVBA01006629.1:1311-16482 GCA_900406435.1 Lepidium aucheri
ATCTTCAATCGTGAAGTTGAAGCGATTGATTGAAGATCTTGAAGACCAGAATGCGACGAGAGAGACGAGAGATAGACGAGAAAAAGATGAGATCGGCGATTATCGATTTGATTTCAAATCGATAAACGAAGATTGGGTCGGGATAATCGCGATGTCGAGAGAGACGAGAATAGAGAGAGAAAAAATCAAACAAATTTGGTTTTCGCCGTTTTTTTTCATCTTTTCTATTTCCAAACCAAACCAATCACAGTTAACCACGTGAGAGTTTCTTAATCGTTAGATCGTTTCTTATTTAAGAAACGTTTCTACCGATTTTCATTTTCTTTTCAATTATTTTTATATATATTTTAATCTAAGAAACAACTAAGAAACCACCGATATGGGTGGTCTTAGACGTCAACATTGGTTTATGTATTATGAGTCAATTAATTTAATAAATGTAAATGTAAACAATAAACTAATATTATAACCCAAGCTTATAGCACTTTTTTTTTTGGTCGGATCCCAAGCTTGTAGCACTTTAATAATATGAAAAAAATACACGAAGAAAATTCTCATATAAAACTTGTATATGTAGTATATACCTTTAATCTCCATATATCGTAAACATTTTTAATAAATAGGTTGTTTCCTTATACCACGTCCAACAACTCAAGAGGATCTGCATAAGCCAGTTTGGTCTATTTATCAAGTAACAGGTTTCATAAAACCGTATAGATTATTCATCAATTTTAACTTTTATACGTAGATATCAAACCGGTGATAATTGAGGTAAAGCGGTGCTAGATTTGCTTGCCTTCATTTCAACTAAAGTATTATAAACAACGGTGGAGAGCCAGAGAAACCATAGAAGAAAAAGAACCAATGCAAACACAACACTAATCACAGAACTGAGCACTATAGCGGCTAGACCGCCAAAGAGATGGCTCGTGTGTCCTAAAAGCCTCGGGACTAAGCTAGGTAGTAGGTTCACGTCTATGGCTTCTCTGACGCGAAGAACAGCGTATAATAAAACGAAGACACAGAAACAGAGGAATGCGGCTTTGTGTGTTTCCAAAACAGAGGACTGTTGGTTCAGAAGTTGGAGTAATCCTAGAATTCCGGCGTTGACCATAACGACGACTTTGTGAACTGCGGAGGAGTATGTGGTGAACTTCCCCGTATCATCGCCGGAGAGAGTTAATGATTGATTATTGGCTGAGACAGAATACATATTTTTGTGTCTTCACTTTTACTTTCCTCTCTTGTTTTCTATATCTTTAAATTCATTATCTATGGGACCTTTTATAAGAGGAATATGAGAACATATATTTTGGCTGTATGAAATGAGGATCGTCCGATATGCTTTTTGAGAAACTAATTGTACGGTTAGATAAGCGTATGCCACTCATCGGTCGGTTTGTGTAGGTGTAAGTCAACATAAAGTTGCAGCATTTCTTTTTTTTTTCTGCCATCTTAATATAAAAGGGTTTAAAGCTTACAAACGATCGAGAAAACAATAGAGTACAAAGAGAGTTCGAGATGCATTCAATCCTTCAAAAAGGATGAGATGATAGCGATCCCAAAGATAAAACCTAAAACAACAATAAATCAAATTTTTCATACAACCTAAAAAAACCCGTAACCACAGACGAGCTTTAGACTGTCGATGACTTGAAAACAAAGCACGATTTTCTCTTGAAAAGATGATTCCTAATCTCTGTAGAAGCTAAAGATCAAAGATTCCCAAGGTTCATTCAATAAGAGGGACAATCAAAGACTAATAAACTCGAGCAATATTAACTAAAACAGACTAACATCATAACTAAAAAGAACTTAACTATAACTAATACCAAAAGCACGAAGCCTCACGGCAGAGAGAACCAAGAGACAATGGAACCGTAAAGAGGACATAGTCTCACAGGAGAAGATCAAACTAACGCCAATAGGGATAATCCAAGAAGATTCGAAGAAGCCACAAACCAGACCGACAAACCCATTACGGATTGAGATCCAGTTATTCTCACTAACTCCTAAATCCTCGAAACAGATCCACAAAGGAGGCGCTATCTTCGAAAGAGACAAAAGGAAGAGATGACATCGGTGAAATTGAGACCACCGACCACCAAAACCAGAACTAAATTTTAGATCTGGAGCAAAACTAAAACTATATACATAGAAAAGTAAAAGGAAACTGTTACCGCCGGTGCTGTGGTAGCCACCAGCGGCCAAATAAAACACAATCAAAGATGGCCGAAAGGATTACAGCGGTGCTGTAGCCAAAAGGATTATGGCGGTGCTGTGGCCGAAAGGATTACGGCAGTGCTCGGTTCTTCATTTCCTCTTAGAGAGAGAAAGCTATTTTCCAAAAATTAAAGATTTGCTAAAAATTTAAAAGTTAAGTTGCAGCATTTCTTTATCTTCGCTCTTTTTTTTTTTGTCCTTTTTGTCACCTAACTGTTTTCATTCAGTAAGGTGTTCAACATACTATTGTAAGTGGATAAAGAAGAAAGTGTTAAAATGAATGGGCCTAGGTCGATAATGTCATCTGGTTCTATGTTACTTGTTGGGCCTATATCTTTGTATTTGCAGCCCACGGGAAAAGACAACATTGGGAGCTCTGCTAAGTGCTAACTAGGCCCGTACGTAATAATATGAACTGAAACCAAACCGACCAAAAATTTGTTTTAGTTTTGGTTTTTAGAAAAAACTGTTCGATTCCAATTTTTAGGTAATTTTGATTTTCGGTTTATTTTTTCGGTTCAGTTTGGTTCAATTTTAGTTTCTATAAAAAAGAACGGTTCAGTTTCAATATTTAGATAACTTCAGTTCGGTTCTGAGAACCAAAAATGACCAAATAGAAACTGAAACTAGTTAGTACTAAAAATATTTTGGTTACTTTTGGTTACAAGAAATCATATTTTTGGATATTTGGTTACTTTTGTTTATTTCTGGAAAAAGTAACCATTCGGAACCAAACCAATATTATTTTGAAACTAATTCAGTTCTATTTTTTTCGAAAATGAAACTGAACCGAAATCAAACCAAAACCGAGCCGTATATTAGTAGTTGCCCATTGTTTACCACATTTTCGTAACCGAAAGAAACTAAACATAACCGAAACCGAATCAAATTTGAATAGGTACCTAATAGTTACCATATTTCTAGAACCAAAATTTAATAAATACCTATTAGTTATCACATTTGGAGAGCCAAAAGAACCAAAAATTAAAAGAACAAAACCGAACTAAAGAACTGAATAGTCAAGGCTAGTGCTAACGGTCAACAAACTCACGGAAACAGATTCTATTAGCAACAAAATTGTTCCGATAATGACAGTACCAGGAGACATGAGCAGGTTATATTGATGAGCTCATTGTTTTCTCGTGTGTGAGTGAGTGTATTGACTGAGAGTTTTATCTTCTTCTTTCTTGAAAAGCTTTTGGTATTTAAGCTTTCTTCCTGTGAGAGTGTGAGGAGCTAAGAGACAGCAATACACAGTTTGTAAATCGTTGTATTGAACTTATCTGGTAGATAGTGGATTCCCCAGAATCGGCGTGAGTAGGCTGCTACTTTTGCAGGCCGAACGCGGTATATCGTTGTGTTCTTTGCTCTGTTTTCGTTTCTCTTTCTCGATCATTATCTCAAATACAATCGAACGTAAAGATCATTGTTTAACAGAAAGTAATCTGATGAAAGGCCTATAATGACGATAAAGCCCCTACCCAAAATACCAACAAGAGTGATTTATTCATATGACTCGAATGTTACTTCTATTTCCTATTCTGTTTTGTACTCTTCCAAGTTTGTAGGAGTTGACACTTGAAAGATTTGAGCCTCGAGATGATGAAATTGTAGAAGAAGACAGTAATTTATTTTTGAGTTAATTTGCTCAATAACTATGTATTAACCGTTATTTAAATGAGTAGCTAAAACAAAATTTAATGTATAATCATTTCAGCTATCGTAAATTTGAACTTCAAAAAATTTGATACCATACTATAAAAACTATATGGAATCAGAAACAGATACGTAGAAGTGAAAACGTCCCGAAACACATGATCGAGATTTCTAAAGAATTAGGGATGCGGGTACATGTCGGAAATGTATATATATGACCATATATATGTATATCATAATCACTAAATATGAAATCATATCAAAATAATTTTTTTAAACAACAAAATATAACTTATAATTTTATTATAAATCATTTAAAAATAAAAACAAATACTGTTCGAACCAGTTTCAGCACAACAAATACTAAAACGGTGGTTCCTGATTAATAGAGAGGGAGAGAAAGAGTAAGGACACTTGTGGATTTGAACGGGAGTAAGAGCTTAGTTAACTGAGAAACAATACACATGAAGGCCAAATTGATGTTCTTATAAAACTTTCAATGTCCAAAAGAGAAGATCTTCCTTGCGGAAGGATTGTGCCTCTATTTATAGTTCATAGAGGCGGTTTACATGTGTAGAAAATAAAGGAAGATATACAAATCTTGTTGATAAGATTAAATTTGTTAAGATTCATGCTAGATTTGTGGAAGGTTTCCATGTCGGAATAGGAAAACTTCTGTTTATTGTATGTTGATGTGTCATCCGACTTCCCTTAATGTTCGTGTAACCTTCTGAGACAAAACATTATCCCGAGTCGAATATTTTATCCGAGTTGAAGACTTAGTG
Organism: Lepidium aucheri; assembly: GCA_900406435.1. Lineage (NCBI taxonomy): Eukaryota > Viridiplantae > Streptophyta > Magnoliopsida > Brassicales > Brassicaceae > Lepidium > Lepidium aucheri. Next base: position 5,976 of record OVBA01006629.1, read on the forward strand.
CTTGCAACCTGGTGATTCTTTTATATTTGACCCATTGTTTTCAATGGACCGGAGTAGGATCTCGGATCTACCTCCAACAATTGTCCCCTCCAGACTTGGAAAATTCTAGTGCTGAATTTCCGAGTTGGAAAGGTTGTTTCATCTTCCACAATCTTTGGTCCACGTGTCTGTTTTTAGTGGGTCATTTGAACAGTCGCCTCGGTTTTACGCGAATCATTATTAAGCATCGATTCAGCATCCACATCTTTACTATAAATAGTGCTTCAGTTCTCTCCGTAATTTTGCTTTCGACCAAAAATTACAAGGTAACTTCTCTTTCTTCCTTCTCTCTCTGCTTTTACCGAGTTGGTTTATTTATTAGTTAGGTCCGCGAGAATGGAAAGAGATAGTTCTAACTCTAGCTCGAGTTCTGAATTTGCCGATTCTAGTCCGTCTTTTTCTTCTAGTAGTAGTCAAACTCAAGAGGGTGTTGAGATGTTTTTCGTAGATAGTCCCGATGAGGGTTTGGGTGATTGGCATGCTAGTCTCTATATCGGGCCATCCATTATTAACTCGAGGAGGCTAGATAAATTGTTTCTAATGTGTCATGAGATGAGGGATATTGAGTTCTCTATCGATCCCAATTCTCTTCCGTGTAACCCTCCCGAGGTTTTTATTGCGATTTATGACTGGTGGTTTAGGAAAAGAAAAATGTGGTTTCCAATTCTGGATTTGCGACCTCGATACTATTTTGCCTAGAAAATTGCTGTGACTCAACTCGGAGCTGCCGGAGTCGCGAATGTCATTGGATCACTGATTCTTGGAAGCGAAGCAGGAACTAATGTTTCGCCTCTTCTTTTTGAGGAATTAACAGAACTTTATGAGTCCTCTAAGGGACCTTTTTTGCTCGTTCAAAATCTGGGAATCGGTTTTTGGATAACCCGACTTCCAAGGTTTTAAAATAGAAGGCTCATTACTTTTTTGTTCGTCCTATGGACGTCTTTTGTTCGCCTACACCGTTGAAATTTCTTTCTACTTGGAAGAGAACTCCAGATAGATTCCTAGGCATTTGTTTTCGACTTTCTAGATTATCTCTCTCTGGTTCTTACTTTAGCTCATTTCTCTTTGTAGTGAAACATTGCTCTCTGCTTTCCAATTACCAAGAGCTCCAGGATCGTCTTTTCAGCACTCCTTGTCCTGATTGGAAGCTTTTACCTGCAGGTCTCCCCCAGAAAACAACTTCTTGTTATCAAAGAAGTGATTGGCATTACCGTCCTCTTTCTTTCTTTGTACTCGTTCTTTCTTGACCTTAATTGAGTCTCTTTCCTTTTCAGGAGTTCTTAACATCGAAATGGGGGTGAACGACTTCAAAATGCCCAAAATCCTAGAAAGTTTGGATGCTGTTTTAGGAAGTTCCTTGACTCCCTCTGGTGGGGCTATTGTTCATCGATCTTTGGATTCTGTTTTGGAAGGGGACTCGGCGGTCGTAGAGTCACCAGCTGCTGTTCCCAAGGCTCCGACTACCAATTTGGGGTCTCAAAAAGTTGATGTGGAGGCTGCGCGGCTGCTGAAGTTACGCCGGCTCCTAAAGCCATGTTCGGTCCTTTTGAGAAGGGTGATGGAGATTCTGTTTGTTCCCCGACTTCCGCTAAGAGGAAGCCTAAATCATTGGTTAAGGATAAGGGTTTGGAATCCTTTAAATCCTCTTCTGACTCCTCGGCAATTAAAAAGACCAAGGTGAAGAAAACGGCTTCCGAGTCTGCCGCCAAAGGTATCCTCTTTTGAAGAACTTCTTTCTTTCTTAGAAATGTCTTAATGGAGGAGGTGACTCAGATATCCGCTCGAAAATTTCAGGTCGGGATGTTGCTGTTGACTCTTCCCGGAGTAGGGTATCCAAACGCAAGGAATCCTTTCCTCCTCTTGAAGTCCCTTCACATAAGAGGAGCAAATTCTCTAGGGACTTTTTTTTCATATCCTTTGGAGGAATCGGCTCCTATCAAGGATTCCGAGTTGGGAGGGGGAGATCTGATGCGTTTCCTCAAAAATGCTATTGAGAATCTCCTTCCGGTTCCCAAAATGAATAAGAAGAAGGGGTATGTCGAGACAGCGAGATCGGTGTTCTCGGTAATAACTTCTGTCTTGACTCCTCTTCATTTGAATTTGTCTTTTTAAATAACGGTGTGCTTGTCTTCTTTCCAGTTCATTGCTCAGGTAAACTCGGTTCTTCTCGGAAAGGAAAAGATTTAAGCTGCCGGTGCTGAGAACTCTTGTCAACTTGATGCTGTTCTTAAGCAGCTAAAGGAGTCTAGGAAGGAGTTGAGAGAGACGAGATCCTCTTTCTCGGTGATTCTGGATGATCTCGCCCGAGTCTTGTCAGAATTGGAGATAGAATGCTTGAAGTCCGACAAAGAGATTTCTGCTCTCAAAGGTGCTTCAAAGTCTGCCTTCGCCCTTTGAGATGCGGCTTTTCAGGATGCTGAGAAGCATAAAGCCATGATTGCTTCTCTCCAGGCTGGCGTCAGTACTTTGAAAGGTTAGTTTGTATTTTTCTGTTCTTTAACGATTTCGTTGTCCTAACTTGCTTCAATTAAGCATCTCTGGACAAAAATTTCAAGAGGATCTCGGATCGATTCGACTTCTTGGATTCCAGTCTTGGCAACCGTTTGGCGTTCGCCATAATGAGTGGTTACGATCCCCTCCCGTAGTGTCTACTAAAGGATCAAGTCCCACTAAAGTCCGATATTATCACGTACGGGACTTCGGGTCTTGCAAAGGCCAGGATAGATATGGACAATGAGAAGGTCGTTAATTTGGATCCTAATGACTTGATCCCTCCATCTCTTGAGTTTTGCTAGTCCTCTCTCCCGGAAGAGGCGGCTCTGGTTTGGAATGAGGTGGTGTTTTTCAAGAAAGACCCAAACGAGATAGCTGATCCCAAAATTGGGGATCATCCACAGGTTAATGTTAGGGATTTTGAAATTATCCCTGCTCTGGTTCAGAGTTTCGACTGGTATGGTTCAAACAAAGATATTGTTTTAAAGGTTGCCGATATGATTGACTCGACGAGTAAGGAAAAAACTATTGCCGGGGTAGCTGGGACTGACGCCGCAAACTGACCCTCTTTTTATTCTTCTTCTTCTTTTTTTTTTAAAAAAAAGATATGACTCTTACTCTCATGCGGAGAGTTTGTAAAACATTGACGTTTATTTTGTTTAGATATTGCTTGCGTACTCGAAAGGATTGAGATTTTTAGGATCTTTGGCTTTGACTATTTTTATTTGATTCGTCTTATAATGGTGCAAGGTTTAGATGCTGTGCGAGGTTTTAAGACTCGATATGATTTAGACCTGGCTTTAATAGGAGCAAAACTTTAGGGACTCAGCGATGTTAAGACTCGACTTAGTATAGGAGCGAGACTTTAGGGACTAGACGAGGTTAAGACTCAGCTTAGATAGGAGCAAGACTTTAGGGACTCGGTGAGCTTAAGAGTCAGCTTAGAATATGAGCAATACTTTAGGGACTCGGCGAGATTTAGACTCAGCTTTAAATAATGATATGTTTCGTCCTGCCAAAGATCGTTTTGTTTTTTTGTGTTAAATTTTGGAGTTTTAGAACTCGCTTTCAGGATGATGACTAGATTTAGTCAGCAATTTTTTGAGATTTAGACTTTTTGATTGTAAGTTTTTCGAGATTAGGCTCGGCAAGTTTAGAACTCGTCATCCAAGATAAGGACTAGATTTTAATCGTGAATTTTAAAAGTTTAGAATTCGACATAATTCCTTTGCTTTTAATAAGTTTTCTGAGGTTGAGCTTAGTGAGAATTTAAGCCTCGGCGTAAAAAGATAATTTTGTGTTCGTAACATTTAGCGAGAATTTATCTCGGTCTGCGACTTGTCAAGATATAGAGTGCAATCCCGTCTTTTTTTTTGAAAAATGCCAACTTACAAGAAATAAATTTTTTATAAAGTTCTTGCTCGACCCGAAGGTTAACTACGTACCCTAAAGGGATCAAGCCAAGACGTAGTTCTCATTACATAACTAATTAAGTAGATAGTAATGCATTAAGTGACACATCTAGTTCGCTGAGAGGGCGACTTGCTAGTAGTGGTATCGCTTTAAGTTGATGAAATTCCAACTTTGAGGAATTGGTACTCCTTCCATGTCAGCGATTTTGTAGACGTCCAGTTTGACGACTTCAAAAATAATATATGGCCCTTTCCATTTGGCGCCGAGTTTCTCGACATTGAGTACAAGATCATTTTTTGAAGTACAAGATCTCCGACTGCAAAGTGTCACCCGCATACTTTCATGTTGTAGTGCTTTGCGGCTTGTTGTTGATAGTTTTGTACTCGGAGAAGTTTTTCGTCACGTTCCTCTTCTAAGTCGTCAATGCTATTTTCCATAGCATTATTGTTTGCGTCTTCATTCTCGAAAATACGATTATGGTGCAAAGTTTGCACTGCTATTTCTGCTGGAGCTATTGCTTCCATTTTGTGAGAAAGGGAAAATGGAGTTCTCCCGGTTGATCGCCGAGGTGTGGTCCGATGTGACCATAATACTCCTTCCAACTCGGAAGCCCAACTTCCCTTATTTTCATAAAGTTGCTTCTTTAGACCATCAAGGATTTGTTTGTTTGTGGCCTCAACTTGACTGTTTCCTTGTGGGTTTCGCAATGTTGAGTTGCTTACTCGGATATTCTATCTGGCGCAACAGTTAGTGAATTTTGCCAAGATGAATTGAGATCTGTTGTCCATAACAATTTCGTATGGGAGACCATGTCAGCAGATGATATTTTCCATACAAATTTGATTACATCTCTATCCTTGATATGAGAATAAGCTTCTGCTTCAAACCACTTTGAGAAGTAGTCGGTCATTACGAGCATGAACCTCTTCTGCCAGGATGACAGTAATGCTCCGACTATATCCATTGCCCATCGCATGAATGGATAATGCATTATTGCGGATGTTAACTCCTTGATTGGAGTGTGAATAATGTGCCCGTGCCTTTGGCAGTTGTCGCATTTAGCAGTGTACTCGGCACAGTCCTTTGACATGGTTGCCCTATAGTAGCCGAGTGTTCTAATCTTTTGAACGAGTGTTCTACCATTTTTGTGGTTTTCTCGTGCTCCATTGTGTGTTTTCTTGATGATATCGTCGACTTTGTTGCCGTGAAAGCACGTGAGCAAGACTCCGTTTGAACTTCTTTGGTAAAGTTTTTAACCGACTTGGGCGTAGAAAGCACACTCGGCTTTTAAACGGTGTGCTGCCCATCTCTCTTCTGGCATTTCGCTGTCTATGATGTAGGCTAAGATTTGGTCCCGCCAATTCTGTTTAGCGTTATGCTTGGCGTCTGCCATCTCGAAATCATAATCTTCTTGGACTTTGTCTATTGCCGAAACGAGTTCTATATCTCCCTTTGGTAGGTTTATGCTTGTTCTGTCTATGCTCACTACTGGGATGATTTGTCTTTGGATGGGATCTGTTATGGATGCAAGAGTAGCTAGGGCATCCGCAGATGTATTCTTGGACCTTGAGGTTTTATTGATCCGAAATCTCAATTCCTTGGTTATCTCCTTTACCACACAAAGGTAAGCTTCTATTCAGTTTTTTTTGTGTCGTAACCTCCGTTTACTTGGTTGCCGACGAGTTGGTTGTCCTAATAATAGCTGATGTTGGTGGCTCCGACTTCCTTAGCTAGTTTTATTCCAGCAGTTAATGCCTCGTACTATGCCTTGTTGTTTGAAGATGAGAATGCAAGTCAGAATGACTGTTCCAGAACTTCTCCTATGGGACTCTCTAGTCTAATTCCCACTCTTGAGCCGTGTTGTGAGGAAGATCCATCCACGCAAATCTTCCACATTTGATCCTTTTCCAAGCCTAGATTATGAAGTCGGCTAGGAATTGTGACTTTTCGCTCGTACGTCCATTGAATTTGATGTCGTACTCGTTTAACTCGATTGCCCACTTCATTAGTTGTCCTGACTGATTTGGACTATGCAGTATCATTCGCAACGGATTATTCGTTGGCACTACTATGGTATGAGATTGCAAGTAAGGACGTAATTTCCTCGCGGAGGTAACTACTGCTAGTGCGAGTTTCTCTGTGGTAGGGTATCGATACTCGGCTCCATCCAATGACTTTCTGATATAGACGGGTACTGAGTTCCTCTATCGTCTCAATCTAGTACACCACTAACTGCTGAGGTGAAACCGCAATATATAAATACAGTGGTTCTCTGTTTTCTGGCTTAGCTAGTATCGGCGGGTTGAGTGATACACCTTCAACTCGGAGAAAGCTTTCTCACAGCTTTCATCACAATTGAACTCTTTGTTTCCACGCAGCAAGTTGTAGAATGGAAGAAATTTGTCTATTGAGCGTGATATAAAGCAATTCAGGATGGCTATGTGACCTGTCAATCTCTAAACTTCTCGCTTATTCTTCGGAGAAGGTAGCTCTTGAATCATCAGGACCTGTTTTGGATTCGCCTCAATTCCTTGTTGAGTGACAATGTATCCGAGGAACTCTCGTGATGTAACTCCAAATGTGCACTTTGCAGGGTTGAGTTTCATCTGCTACTCATTCAGATTTCTGAAGCAACAGGCAAAATGATCGACATGGTCCTCAGTAAACATTTTGTTCACGAGGCGTTGAGAGGTAGCTCTAGCATTCTTTTGCCCGAATGATATTACTTTGTAATAGTAAGTGCCATTCATTGCTCTGTGATGAATGTCATTTTTTCCATGTCGTCAGGATGCATTCGGATCTGGTTATATCCTGAAAAAGCATCCATGAATGAAAGAAGTTTTTTTCTGGCTGTTGGTTCGATAATTCGATCGATATTTGGTAGTGGGTAGCTGTCCTTTGGTCACGCTTTGTTGAGATTAAGTCAACACAGACTCACCATTTTCCGTTCTTTTTGGGAACGACTACCGGATTGGCTAGCCATTCGGGATATTGAACTTCGGTGATTGACCCGATTTCAATCAGATTCTTGACCTCTTCAATCACTGCCTTTGTTCTTTCTGGTCCGAGCTTTCTTCTTTTCTGCTTAATCAGCTTATATGTCGGATTGACGTTTAGACTATGACTTGTGATTTCTAGATCGATTCCTGGCATATCACTTGGTTTCCATGTGAATATTGCCATGTTCTCTTCAAGGAGACATATCAGCTTTTCCTTGATGGATTTACTTAGGTTGATATCGATACTTACACACCTTGTCGGATCGGCCAAATCGATGTTGGCAAGCTCGACAGTTGACTGGTCGAGCTTCTCGGGAGCAGGTGGTTTGGTCAGTGTCCTGCTTCCTACTGATGCCATGATCATGCATGATATGTTTCTTAACTACAATTCCGCAATAAAGCAAGTTCTGGCCATTTTCTGATCGCCTTTGAGTGTGTAAACTAATTCGTTTATCAGAATTTTAATGCATTGATGGTTGCTCGAGGGCATAGCTTTTATCGCGTGTATCCAAGGTGTTCCCAAGATCATGTTGTAGATCAATGATTTGTCTACAACAAGTATCTTGATCTATCTCGTAAGCCCAACAACTCGGATTGCTAATTTTGCCGTTTCGATTGCATTGATTGTGCTTCCGTCGAATGCAGTCAAGGTTCTGTCCACAAGTTTAAGATGGACATCTGGCAGTGCCATCTTGTCAAGAGTTTCTTTGAATATGAGATCTACCAAGCTCCCATTGTCGATGAGAATTCGTGAAACATCACAATCAGCCACTCGGACTTTGACAACTATAGGGTCATTATGTGTGAAGCTAACTCCTTTGACATCTTCCACGGGGAAAGTGATCACCGAATCTACAACGTGCATACATTCTTCGGCGGGCTCCTGGTTGACTGAGGCGACTACCTTTCGCTCATATTTCTTGATTGAGCGAATAGTGTCATCGCAAAATTATAATCCGCCTATGATAACACCGACAATAATTCATGGATCGCCAGATACGTTATTGTCTCCTTCTGGCTTTTACCGCTTTGTTAATTTTGAAGCGCTAGCCTTCGGGTTTGCCAATTTGAAAGCGGCTTCTCGTTGCTCAGCTTCTTTCCGCTTTTGTGCTTTGTACTTCTGGGTTTCTTCTTCAGAGACCTCCAATTCTCCTTTACTGAGTTTCTCAGCAAGGAACTCTTGCAGCTGTTTGCACTTTACGGTCGAATGGCCTGCTTTCTTATGGAACCCACAATAGGTGGGTTATAGATGTTATTGAATGATTTGTCGCAGCGGCTATTATTCTCCCCGAATCGAAAAGTAGTTGCCGAGTTTGCTTTGCCTCTATTATGCTGTCTAGGCTTGTAATGAATTTCTTTTTGCTCCTTGGCTACCGAATTCCGCTGCATGCTCTAGTTTTGTGAGAGGATTTGTTTTTTCTCTGCATATTATGCGTGTCTCGCTGCTCCACATAAGGCGTCAGAGACTGTATTTGGCCTGATGACGAAAAGGTCCCGTTTTAGCACCTCATCGATCAAAATTCCAGTTTGGATGGCTTTGATAGCCATGTCGTCACTGACTTTGGCTTTGGTCAGTATCTTCTTGAAGCGTCCGAGATACGACTTCAAGGGTTTGTCAAAGCCTTGCCTCAAGGATCTCAGTTTGGCGGTTGAGGTGTCCAGATTGACGAACAAAGCATATTCTTTCATAAACAACTCAGAGAGCTGATTGAAGCTTTTGATTGACCCGGTAGGAAGCTCGGTGAACCATACCAAGGCGTCCCCAATTCAGTTTTCTGTGAAGTGCTGGCAGTAAGCTGCGTCTTCATTGTCTACGCTGTAGTTGGTGTAATTCATCATGACTTTGAAGGCGCTCATAAACTTTACAGGATCCGAGTTTCCATCGTAAAAGGGGCATTGTAACCGTAACCCTCTATTTACCAAGACTCTCCGTAGTCGCGGTGTAAATGGCGAGTTTTGTGCCTGAGCTAGGATCCTTCCTATCTCGGGTGCCGAGCTAGTAGCTGGATGGAATTTAGATTTTATGTCATCCGTCATCTTCAGAACGGTTGCAGCGTCCAAAGTCACTTGGCTATGCTGTCTTGACACATTCGGTACGGTAGAGTGATCTTGTACCGATGTGGTGACGGAACATGGAGTTGGAAAGTCCCAGAATAGTGTTCTCTAAACACTGGCCAATGCCTCTACGCATGGTTTGCCGACTTGTGTAGTCGGGAGACTACTCTCATTTAAGCGAGATTCAAGCTGATCGAGCCTCTCGGCATTTCTTTGTTCAGAAGCTTCATGTTGTGCGATCAGGTTACGCACTAAAGTTCTGAGTGCTGGTGACCCCGGTGGTGGCGGTGGAAGATCTACATCCTCTCGAGTTACCTGTCGACTCTTTTTCTGAGTCTGAGTTGTATCCATGGTTGATCCATTTACTGGATGAGTGTGATCCTGAGGGAGAGGTTCCCTCCTTTTTGGTGAGTCGATGGTGAGTTCTCCTTCCACCATGTTCTTAATCTCAGAGTTTCCTCTTACCTTTGTGAAGATGTCCTTCGATATCTTCCCGAGAGACGGCGCCAACCATTGGAACCGGTTTCAGCACAACGAGTACTAATATGGTGGTTCCTGATTAATAGAGTGGGAGAGAATGGGCAAGGACATTTGTAGATCTGAACGGGAGTAAGAGGTTAGTTAACTGAGAAACAAGACAGGTGAAGACCGAATTGCTGTTCTTATTAAGCTTTCAATGTCCAAAAGAGAAGATCTTCCTTGCGGAAGGATTGTGCCTCTGTTTATAGTTCATAGAGGCGGTTTACATATGTAGAAAATAAAGGAAGATTTACAAATCTTGTTGATAAGATTGAATCTGTTAAGATTTATGCTAGATTTGTGGAAGTTTTCCATGTCGGAATAGGAAAACTTTCATTTACTGTATGCTGATGTGTCATCCGACTTCCCTTCAGGTTCTTGGGACCTTCCGAGACGAGACATTTTGCCGAGTCGAATATTTTATCCGAGTTGAAGACTTAGTGCTTACAACCGCATGATTATTTTATATTCGATCCGTTGTTTTCAGTGGACCAGAGTAGGATCTCGGATCTACCTCCAACAAGTACTAAAAATTTTTACTATTCAAATTTTAATGTTTTAAAGTAAATAATTTAACAAAATTAGAAGGCAAAGAAATAGTTATTGATTTGTTTAAACTTTTGAACATGATATAGTAATATCGAGCTTCCCAAACGCTTCGAATTCGAAATCGTACTCTTCCACTATGCATTTACTTTTGGAATTGTGATCCATGCGTTTCCAATATCTATTTACAATTTTTTTTGAAGTAATTACCCAAATAGTCTACAATTATACCTAAATGATTCAAATAGTCTCCAAAAAGTTGGACAAAAAAAAAGTGTGGGAAAAGTCACAAAAAATTAACTTGTCCACTTATTTACAGAAATGCCATTAAAAAAAAACCTAAACTTCACGTACGTCTTCGTCGTCCTCCACTTCTTCCTCTTCTTCTTCCTTTTTTGCAACATCTTCTTCGTCTTTCTCTATTTCCACGATTTCAAACTTCA
>OVBA01006630.1:0-16482 GCA_900406435.1 Lepidium aucheri
TATACCAAAACCGATCTATATCTAATCTATATTTAAACTTAATTTTAATATACCAAACTTGAGAATACTCTTGTGGATCATTTGGTGAATTTTGGTCTCCGCCTTGAGTTTGGTTGTCCTTGAACGTGTTCTCCTTCAATTTGATCATTCTGATAATGAGATGCTCGATATTGAGATTCTGATAATCAGTTATAAAATATTTTATTTTAATTATTTATCAAACTATAAAGAAATTAAAACATACTTAGTTTTATAATATAATACAATAATAAAGAGAATCTTAAGTTTAATAATATAATATTGAAGAATATTTTTTTAGTGTGAGATTTGGTGTATGGGTTGGAGATGAAAATAAAGTAGAACACCAAAACACCAAATTTGGTGTTATTTTCATACCAAATTTGATGTATGGGTTGGAGATAGCCTTAGGATTATTCTCTTATTATATTGATGACTGGAAAAGATGTCTGACAGAGAATAATGTAAAAATCTATTTGAAATTCATATTTCGACAAAGTTTGTCTATCGGTTCTTAGTTGTCATAATTTTAAATTTGTTAAAACTTCACTAAAAACATATGACAAATTTCTAGCTAATAAATCTATCATTTTTTTTTGTAATGTCTTCTTTATCACGTTTTTTTTTTCGTTTGAAACAAAGACCTGACAAACCCGTTTCATATCTCATATCTCCTACTTTTTAATCTTCATTTATACTAGAATGGAATCAAATGATGTATGATTCATGAGCTGGACATACAATTAAAACTATCAGAGGCAATCTTCTTATTTCTTGTTGAAAATGAAAAATAATTTTCATATCGATCTCAAATCATAAGATGACGATTTATCATACAAGATAAGTAAATAATTATGACTATGTAAAAAAGTAATTTCTGATGTTGTAATATTTTGGATGGTTCATTGTTATTGCGTTATTATTATGTGAATTCAACAACCAGTTAACATGTGTGGTGCTTCTATGAAAAGAAGATTTTTAACTAGGAAAACAATACTCCCTCTCATACAAATCCTAGTCTATCCCTGAAGTTCGGGAACTCAGATTCGATCGGGTCGAATTTCTCTAGTTTTTTATTTACCTATATAAAATTCGTTTGAGTTTTTTAAAATTTTAGGAGGAGTTCGATTTGGTATATACCGGGTTTGGATAGAGTTCGGCTATTAAAAAATACCCTATTTTGAATCGAGTTTGGTTTGGGTTTGGGTATCCAAACTTTTTACTTTTTTCGTCAACTACCTAAGCGGCTCTTTAATCCCACCATTCCACTAGAGGGAGGGGATCAAATCTTGGTGCCTAAAAATTTCTAAAGAGAGCACTACCATCTGTTTGAGCAAGATTTAACATAATAGTTCTAAATCAAGCTCATGTTTAAAGAGGGAAGATGAGTTAGGATTCTGATCAATTCAAAGAGTAAAGAGATTGCCAAAGAGGATAAATGCAGAGTTTCTTATTGCTTATGCTTGAGTGTCTCGAAAAAGTCTATCCTTCTTTCAAAGAACTTCTACCTCTATTTATAAGGCATAGAGGCGGCTACAACTGATTTGAAATAAGAAAGATTATATTTATGCTTACATTCGAAGTTATCTAAAAGATTTTTGCTAGATTTTTCGAAAATTTTCCGCATCGGAATAAGAAAATTTTCATTTCTTTGCAGATAACGTGTCATCTGAATTCTTCCTATTCTGACGAATTGTCGAGAAGGAATTCTTCTGATACCGAGTTCAAGACTTAGAGTTATTTGAGCACCGATTGTTTCCCGTAGACCAAAATAAAATTTCGATCCATCTCCAACACTATTGACTCACTTATCCTCGGTCTGAGTTTTTTACATTAAATATTTTATATAATTTATTTTTAAAAATAAAAAAAAATTCTTAAGAACCATAAATTTAAATAAAAACTTTAATATTTATTTTGTTATTCTAGTTCAAGTTAATTAATATATCATGATTTATAATTACAATTTTTCTTTTTGTCAACTAGCCTAGTGGCTTTTAAATCTCGCTTCTAATACTGCAAGTAGGAGGTTCGATCTCAGCTGCCTTGAGAATTTGTAAAATGACTACACCACATAGTCATTTGTCCTCGGCATTTATAATTACAATTTTAAATATTTAAATAATTTATAATCTATATATAAATATGTTAAAATATATAATAGTATTTTAAGTATCCATTCAGGTTTTGAGTCTCACAGTTGGATCCATACCCGAACTCCCATAACTATCTTACCAATTTTTCGGCTCATTTTGTTTACTTTTATTTCAAGTCGGGTTCAGGTAATATGCCCATACCCCAATCGAAGTTGACTGCAATCATTTCATTACGTAACCAACCTTGGCCATGAAGAAGTTATTTTCCGTGGAGAATCCAAAGCAATCTATCACACATTGCAACAACTTCCTACATCTCAAACACAGATTCAGGTTATAAATACTCTGCAGTCTCCGAATATCTGCCTCACAATACCAAACTTTCTAAATCATATAAATATTCCTTCTTACGTATAAGTTGAAGCATCAGCAGCCTAAACTTAGCTAAAAATGCACGATCTCATCCTCAACCTTACGTAATAATATCATGGACTAATCTGTAACCTTTCTCTATATAATGAAATCTGATTGACGACCAAAAAAAAAGAACAATAAAGAAGTAATTAACGAGTCTTGTGGGGTTTAGAAATTTTCTTCTTTCTCTTCTTCACAGATTTAGGTGTTTTATTCTTCCTAGCCTCTCGTTTCTCCTCTTTCACTTTCTTCTTATGCTCTTTCCTTGCAGCTTTCTTGTCTTCAGGACCCAATTCTTCTTCACTCTCTTCTTCACTTTCTTCATCACTTCCTCCTTCTTCCACGTCTTCCTCTTCAGCATGTACCTCTATTTCCTTCTCCTCCTCTACTTTAGGAAGTGCATCCTTAAGCCCTGTTATTGTTTGGTACAGCATGTCTCCAGTGTCCTGTCCGCTTGTTATCTTCTCAACGTCAGCCTCTGGGTCTTTCACATCATCCAGAGACTTTGGTATGTAGGACTGATCATCAAATCAAAACCAATTAAGATAAGATGATTCTACATCAGTTCTCACAGTTGGCTACACTTCACTAACCTTCATGAATACTGAATCTGCGATTTCGTCCTCTACCGACATCTCTCCTCTCTCTATAACTTTGCGTTGGACCTGCCCATTGTTAAATACTTCATGAATTTAGCTTTGTCAATCTAAAGAAGTTGCAGCTTTTAAACCTAAACCTGCCACTGACTAAAGGACAAATTTTGCGCAAGAGTTAAGAACATTACCTCTTCCAAATAGCTATCAACAGTTTCGTCAGAGATTGTCGGGTCAACTATGAAGTCAAATAGCTCCCGTATAGTCATAACAGCCACACCATGTTTTTTGAAGAAATCCTGCACGTAAATGTCGAAATAAACCAGAAATGAAAAACCATTCTTGCACTCAAATTAAAGCACTGTTATATCAGGATGCAGTTAGCACTTACTGAGACGTGGTCACAATCTTCCCGTAGAAAATTGAGGGCAAGAGGGTGGTCCAGATCCACAGACTGAGAAACATCAATAATATAAAGGTGCCCCTAACAAAATCAGAAGACACATCAACATCTCTATTGTTGTGGTTACATTTTGGTGCCAGGAAACGTCAAATGAGTGAAACATGAAGCAAATAGATCCTTTTAAGAACAAAATTACCCAAAACTCACCTCAAAATAAAGTATGTTATACTCACTGAGATCCCCATGCACCAATTTGCACTTCTGGTATAATGTTCGCATTTGAAGTATCAACTGAAAAGCAAACAAAAAGAATGTCAGTGAATTCCCAATATGAGCGATGAGACCAAATAGACTAATCGTGCTTGTAAGGTCAACTGAACAAAGACAATTTTCTACAAGCAAAGTATTACAACAAGATACTCAGGACACTCCAAATGAGAAAGCCACTCACACACCTCTAGATAACACTCTCGTAATCTGTCCAGTGATAATGCGGCGTCCTTGAGACGTGGTGCAGCCCAACCATCCCTTCCTGCATATATATTTAAATAAAACAATCTTAGTCAATCTGACAAGGTAACTGAAACATCTTTACTTCATCAGTTCTTTGTTTTTCCTTTTGATAAGTATCAGTTCTCTGTTTAAATGAAATATAATGATGAACCAGAGTGAATGAAGAAGAGTTGAATGGAATCAGTCATCAAAAAAAACAGATAATGCGTAAGAGCAAACCTATAAATTCCATGACTAGAACATGAAGGCGTAGAAGTATAACAGTTGGACACCTAATTCCTGCTGCCTGAAGCCTGCCAATGAAACATTAAATGAAAATAAAAGAAGTGAGTCAATATCTGGCATTTGTTTCGAGAACAAAATATGTCAACCTACATTCCCTAGAATTCATATGGACTAGTATACTGTCAATATTCCTTATTCTGATTATACTCAAGTACTATTATCCAGCACACATCCAGAACGAATTGTAGGTATTATTACCTCTTAAGATTTCTCTGTTCTTTTTCAGCCCACATCTTCACCATCTTCCGGGGATTGTGGCGAGAGTAGCCATACCTAAAACGGTAATCTCCTTGCACATACCGATCCCGATCCCTGAAATCATAAGAGTTGAATATGGAGATTAAGGGTCAAAAACAAAATCATCAAGTTAAAAGTAATTCAACGAAAAGATGAACAATATTTATTCCTGTAAAAGCTCACTTGAAAACCAGAATGGATGTCTTGTATACTTTTATTGCAAGTTCTGAACCGTCAGATTTTGTGGCATGATAAACATTAGCCTGAAAGATAGTAATAAAAGAGCGCACTGTTAGAATTCACTTCTTGACTGTTCATGATATGGGTACTACAGAATTAACAAATGGCTAAACCATCGAATATGAGAGTAGTCAATGTGGCATACTTCTTTGCCAGTAGAAATACAGCCATTAACATCATTGAACACACCCCGATTAAGCATTCTAAACAAAACCATACGGGTCCTTGGATCTAGAACCTGAGTCAAAGAACAAACAACAACATCATCACACCGTGGAAAACATATTAATAAATTGATCAGACGCGGATTGTTTTTGAACAGTTATGTTTCACCTGTTCAGCTGTTGCTCGATCTGCTTTATCAGTGTTTCTGCTTCTACCGATTTCTGTGTCTCTGAGACTTCCACGAATTGCAGTTGTCACAGAATTTGACATTCCAACCTTAACTCTTCCTTCCCATCCCTGCGTTCGCAATCAACTCATATCAATTCTAGCTACAATACTCATAAAACTGCCCAATTCTCCATCTAGACATATACTTAAACTCTAAAACCTCAATCTGCATTTGAGCAGAGACTCAAAGCAGATCAGATATTTTCAAATTACAATCTTTGACAACGTCTTCCAAATTCTAAGCTCTATCGTCAAACATTCCGATTGAAAACAATAAACTCTTAATATATATGAAAGAAAACACATAACAACAATCGAAATACCAAATTAGCCGATGAAATTAAAGATTCTGAACTTTTAATGATAAGAACCACACCAATCAACATATAAACACAAGCTAAAGTAAGAAACTTTTACCTCTAAAGGAGAAGCACGAACGTGACTACAAAGCTTCTGGGCTTTGTTAGATACAGGTTGAAGAGCACTGGAATTAGGGCGAGACCCATGTCCACCATGAGCATTAGGACGACGAGCATGAAGAGAAAATCCACCACCAATGAGCTCGTCATCATCTTTTCCATCAAGCCAATCAAGAGCTTCACCTATATCGGAATCTGAAGAAAGAGATAAATCGTCGTCATCATCATATTCTTCAATTTCCTCTTCGTGTTCCATAACAGGAGGAATAATCGGTGGTGGTGGCTCGGTTGCTGGTACCAATACTTCCTCCATGGTTTTCGGATTTCAAGTGAAGCGGCTAATTACCGGCGAGCTGTGACTTATAGGGTTAAGAAAATGCATTTGCCTCAGATCCCTGAAATTATATATAATTACAAAGAAGCTATGCTGTATCAAATTGGTTTTGGGCCTATGTATTTAACCCTTTGGCATAAAACTCCATAGCGGAAATTCTAACCGACCGACCCGAAAATTCGGGTATCAGGTAGTTCCCAAGTCCAAAAAAATATTAGGTGAGTACATTTTGTTTGAACATATTAGGGGAAAAAGGTCAAAACCTAACCGAACTTTTCATATCAGGTTACTTTTTATATAAACTTAATGATCCAATTAAAATTTTAGTTTTGTATTTAAAAATTTAAATTTCATACATGAACTTTTTAATTTTGGCGAGCTGTGACTTATAAAGTTAAATAAATGTATTTGCTTCAGCTCCCTGAAATTATATATAATTACAAAGAAGGCAAGAAGTTAAGCTATATCAAATTGGTTTTAGGCCTATGTATTTAGTGTAACACTCGTGACCCATGGTCCGTCCGAGTGATTCTGGACAAGTCTGGGTAATGTAAGTGTTGGCAGAAAGTGATCAAGTATGGTTGAGCCGTTGGTATTTTAACCTGGTAATCCCATCAGAACGGCCTGGTTCGGACAGATTCAGCTAAGTGTTCGAAGCGGGTCGACCCCAGTCACTAGTGGTCGAGGGAATCCAAACGTACCATCGATTCGGTCGCATGGTCCGACCGTGGTTTATTGCTCTCGTTAGTGGGCGAGTTATCTGGTGAAGACACGTGTTATTGAGCATTATTGCTACAAATGGGAAAATGTGGTGCCAACATGTGTTATAGCACACTCATTGCATGAATTGGCAAAGTGTGACAAAAACACGTGGTTTCGCCTCGGTAACGTGTCAGTATGAGAGCGAAACAGTTGTTACCAACTCTTGAGCGAGATTCCTCTATAATACCAATGCTCGCCTCATTTATTCGCGAGAAGAAAGAAAAACAAGAGGCTTAGGTGAGTATTTGATAGCTAAGTACCGAGCAAGGGTGGGTTAAGAAGTGAGTGCGATCAAGCTCCAACTTTGCGTCAAGAGGTGTCAGGAAGCAAGGCAAAAGTGAGTGGTGACCATTGAGTCTAATTTGGGTCCAATTAAACATAGATTTCGTTAAGTCTAGGATGAAAATGATAGATTGGTTGCGTTTGAATGCTTGCATGCTTGTTTTCCTTGGTTGTTCGATCAATGATCGACTCAGACTGACTTAGGGGTCAAGACCAGCAACACGCTTGGGAGCCGAGGGCTTGCCAAGACTTGCATGGGTAAGGAAGGATCGTCGGTAGTGCGGAGTGATCAGTTGGTTCGAATTCTGTATTACTTGCATGCATGTAGACTTGATTGATTTTAATGTTTGATTGTGCATTCTTGTTGGCTTGTGGGACAGAATGATCCGCTTACTAATCATGTTGTACTTATGCATTCATTGTGAATGCATGTGATAAGATAAGTCTGGAAAAGAATCAAGGTAGCTAAGCGTGGTACGGAATCAAGACAATGTGGGGAAAAAGGATGGCTAGGTCGGGTAGTGGTCTAGTGTTTTCAATGTAAAAAGTGTTTTGTAACATGATTTTCATTGTACTAAATCTGGCTGTAACGGTTATGCATATTTTGGACCCATCCATTATGAATCTTTCGCTAAAACTTGACTAAGTATTGTAGGGAACCAAATATGATCAATTATAATGCGAACTTAGCTTAAGTAAAAACTTGACCGGTCGCGCGGCCGTAGGTTAGGGCGTATTGAATTAGGTATTAGAGTGCGTTGATTCTAGGATAAGTTATTTTATGCATAATCGGGTTAATGGGGTATAGACCGTCTTCCCATCATCCGATTCCGCGATAAGCTTTTTGAATTTTCTTTGGGTGTGAAAAGTTAAGTTAGTATTCCGGCTAACTTAGTTAAATCTTAGTCATTGTAGATGGCTAGGAATAATCAGAGTTCTGATTTGGAGTTGCCTCAGAATGGCGATAACTCGGTATTTGGGGAAGTACCAAGAATGAGAGTAATATAGCTCTGGAAGATGTTGTTGCGGGTGCTATTGCGGTGGCACTGATAGGATTAGAAGCTGTGTTGGGGATGCTTGCTCAAGTGTTGGTACATTTACTAGTCGCGTCTCCCATCGAAAATACGTAAACCCCGGTGAGTGTAGCATCGGTGGTAAACATGGCTGAGGAAACTCAAGTAGCGAGTACTCCATCTTATCTCAAAGTAATGTATCATATTCAAAAGCTCGGAACAAAGTATTTCTCTGGTGGTGCTAAGCCGTTGGAAGTAGACGAATGGAGGAGTCGGCTGGAGAGAAACTTTGATTCCATCCACTATCCGGCTGAGCATAAGAAGGACATTGTCGTCCATTATCTTGAAGGGAACACCCACACTTGGTGGAAAGGATTGTCCGGCAGAATGCCAATTCAAAATTGCACTTGGGAAACTTTGTGCCGTGAATTTCAAACAAAGTACTTTCCACCGGAAGCTATTGATAACTTTGAATCAGCTTTCCTAGAGCTTCGCCAAGGCTCTAAGTCAGTAAGGGAATATAGAGCCGAGTTCAATAGTCTTAAGAAGTATGCATACCACGAGTTTGAGGCAGAAGATGCGCAAGTCCGTCATTTATGCGCGGATTGTGGATTGAACTTTGCAATGGATGCTTGCTTTGTAATTCTCATGTCATCGAAATAGTTGAGAAGGCCGCATTATTGGAAAGTGGTTTGGAGGAGGAAGCAAAAATGTATACGGAGTAAAGCGTGGTACTGGTCGGAACATAATTCCGTCGGGAAGGGAATCGGTACTCAAAGGTAGGAAGGGGAACAAGAATTCTCCAAGTAAGTCTAATCACACCGCATGTGCAACTTGTGGAAAGAGACACTCGGGAGCGTGCATGACCACTCCTGAAGCATGTTTCAGATGTGAAAGCCTTGAGCATAAAGTGGCCAAGTGTTTGGAAGTGGACTTGAGGGAGAAGAGTGTTGGTTCCGCTGGGAAGAAAACATGTTACAATTGTGGCAAAACAGGACATTTCAAGGTGAAATGTACAAAGCTAAAGTAGTCTAGAGGGAAACGGACAAACGATGGGCTGCTACCTCCTTCGAAAAGGCAAGCTGCGACACCAAATGTCTACTCTATGGCTGCAAGACCATCAGAGCTAAGTATGTCCCATACGATCTCTAGTAAGTCGTATCACTTACCTTACCATTTTCTTTATCGAATTGCATGTTGCGTGTTGCATTAGTGCCTTAGCACGTTAGGATTGTGTAGGGTTCTTCAACATGGCTGGAGTGGCAATCCATGTATTGTATGATCCCAAAGCATCACATAATTTTGTGCATCCGCGAATAATTGGGATTGGTGGGTTCCAAAAAGAACCGGGGAATCACATAAGTCTAGTCTAAACTGCTGGCGGGCTATTAATGGATGCCCTATGAAGTGTCCGGAACATTTATGTGTTTGTCCAAGGAGTGGACATGCCAGCTGAATTTGTGATTTGTCCCGTGGAGAATTATGACGCAATCTTGGGAATATATTGGCTTAGTAAGTATAAAGCCCATCTAGACTATCATTAAGCCAGAGTCAAATTCGAGAGGGACGGGAAGATGTTGGTGTATCAAGGGATCCAAACCAACTCGAGGAGTATGGTTATCTCGGCCATCCAAGCGGAACGGTTAGTTGAGCAAGGGTGTGAAGTGTACATAGTAACGATCATGATTCCAGAAGTTGGATTGAACACCAAACTTAAAGACATTCTGGTGGTGAATGAGTACGAAGATGTGTTTGCCTCATTGATGGGTTTACCACCAGCTAGATCTGATCCATTCATAATTGAGTTAGAGCCCGGACGGTTCCTATTTCAAAGGCACCTTACCGAATGGCGCCTGCTGAGATGGTTGAACTTAAGAAGCAGCTGAGTGAATTGACGGATAAAGGGTTTGTAAGACCTAGTATTTCACCCTGAGGAGCACCAGTACTCTTTGTAAAGAAGAAGGATGGGAGCCTTCGATTATGTATTGATTACCGAGGGTTAAACTGAGTTACAATCAAGAACAAGTACCCTCTGCCAAAGATAGATGCGTTATTGGACCAACTCTGAGGAGCTACTATGTTCTCAAAAATTGATCTGGCCTTAGGTTACCACCAGATCCCGATTACCAAAGAAGACGTCTGGAAGACCAATTTTTGGACAAGGTACAAAGACTACGAATTCGTGGTCTAGCCCTTTGGCTTGACTAATGCTCCTGCCACCTTCATGAAATTAATGAACAATGTGTTCTGAGAATTCTTGGACGAATTCATGATAATCTTTATAGTTGATATTCTAGTTTATTCCAAAAATCCAGAGGACCATATGATTCACTTAAGGATGATATTGGGTAAACTAAGGAAGCACAAGCTGTTCGCCAAACTGAGCAAATGCAATTTTTGGTAAAAACAGATCGGGTTCATGGGCCATGTAGTCTCGGACCAAGGAGTGTCCGTTGACCCTGAAAATATCAAAGCCATAGTGAACTGGTCTAGACCTTCAAATGCATCCGAGATCAAAAGTTTCCTTGGGCTAGTTGGGTATTATCGCTGCTTTATCAAAGGTTTTGCAAGCATGGCGCAGCCAATGACCCGACTTACCTAGAAGGATATACCGTTTACTTGGACCGCAGATTGTGAGAAAAGTTTCATAAAGCTGAAGGAGAAACTTACGAATACAATGGTATTGGCCTTGCCGGATCCAAGTGAACCTTACATGGTTTATACGGACATCTAGGATGGGGTTCAGATGTTTTTTGATGCAGAATGGACGGTTCATAGCATATGCATCATGACAGCTAAGGAAGCATGAAAAGAATTACCCCACACATGACCTACAAATGGCCGTGGTGGTTTTCGCCTTAAAAATATGGCGATCCTACCTATACGATGGGAAGGTCCAAGTGTTCACGGACCACAAGAGTTTGAAGTATATCTTCACCCAACCTGAGTTGAACCTAAGGCAACGAAGTTGGATGGAACTGGTCGCGGATTACGATCTAAACATAACTTATCATCCTGGAAAGGCTACTCTGGTCGCAGATGCGCTCAGTAGAAAAAAGGTGGTTGTAGACGCAGAAAAGAACGTAGAGGGACTAGTCAGTAAAGTCCGAATGTTGAGTTTAGCGGCCTTGACAATGGAAGGTAAGCCATTAGTCTTAAGAGCTGTGGATCAGGCTGATTTGTTGAACCGAATTTGGATTGCACAAGGAAATGATGAAAACTTGGTCAAGATGGCTGAAAACAATCATACTGATATACACGTATTTTAACTCGTTTTAGATGTTGTTTTTAGTTCATTTTTCATGTATATTTATTACATTTACATTACAATTAAGTTATTTGTAGATTGTTCGCATAGGTTACATTTGCATAGCATACATATTGCATTTGGAATTATTTTCAGGAAGCTTGGACTAGGAATGAAAGGACAACAGTGGTAACTCGGATTGGATACCAACGGCAGTGGTAACTCAGATTGGATACTAACAACAGTGGTAACTCAGATTAGATACTAACAGCAGTGGTAACTCAGATTAGATACCAATGATAGTGGTAATTCGGATTTGATACCAACGACAATGACACTCAGATTGCAAACTAACGGTAACTTAGATTTCAACACAACATAAACTCGAATTACAAATCAACAGAAACTAGGATCATGTCATGGCGACAGCAGATTAACTCATGACGGGCTTTGTATCTCAGGAGATCCCACTGGACCAAATAGGCCGAGTTAACTCCACTTTTGACGGTCCAATGACTTGAATTGACCCACGAAATCGAGTCACCTATCCTTTTTAGTTTTTCTTTCCTACTTACTAGGTTTAACAGGGGATTAGTATAAATACCTTCATTGTGTGACACAAACGGATTATCTAAGCTTTATCGCTACTTCAGAACTTTTTAGAGCTTTTTGTTGTTGTAATTCTAGAACAAGATTTAACTTTTGTTTTACCTAAGTTTTAATTCAGTTTCAGTTTGCTTTCATCCTAAGTTTACTTTCTGAATTCCTTGATCATGGCATTCACTTTGATTGTTATTTTGATTGTTTCACCTATGATTTATGAGCAGTTAACTTAGGGTTCCTTAGGGAACGGACTAGACCAGCGTGGATCTTAAAGTTTTCTAATTCGTTTAAGAGTAGAATAATATAGATCTCTTTTGTTTTGGTGTTAAGAATGTTTGTTCCTTTCTGATCAATTGAAACATGAACATAGACTTTTAGCTGCCGATAGGTGTGTTGAATTGTCTGATTAAACCGTCTCAAAAATTTACATCCTTAGCTTAAGAGATTAGTTGTCTAAGAAGTTTATTAGGCTCGTTTCCATTAATGCTTCATGCCAGATAGGTTGTTAAATGCTTATGATGATAAGGTTGGTTGATAGCTTTACTGAGAATGTTTACCACAAGAGTGAACTCAATAGTTATAGGTTATTTGCCTAGAGATCAACTCTGTTTGAGTTTGTTAAGCGATTTAGTGACTTAAAGTGAGACGCTGGTCCATGATCTCCGCCCCTTAAGAAATCCTTCTTCTCATTCATTGCTTAACTGTTTTTACTGCACTTGTTTTCTATTTTCACTGCACTTAATTTCCATTGTACCATTACTTTTGAATTGCTCATTTAAATTCACCTTTTGCTTATTTGAGTGTTATTTCTGTTTCTTGTTGTTTCATCATTTAGGTTGATAGATTTCAAACTACTGATTATATTTGGCTTAAATTAGAGTAGTCTATCATATTCTGATTGCTAGTAGCACTCCCACTTGGATTGACACTTATTATACTACATCGGCATCTTAGTGTAATAGGATTTGACAACTAGAGTAAAATCCTGTTATCACATACCGAGTATAGACTTCGGACAACGGAACCATCCTAGTCAACGGTCGGGTGTGTGTTCTTAGTGATTGAGAGTTAAAAGAGGAAATACTTAAGAAAGCACACCAGTCCAAGTTCTCTATTCTTCCAGGGGGAACTAAAATGTATCGTGACCTGAAACGATACTATCATTGAGTAGGTATGAAACAGGATGTGGCCAAATGAGTTTCAGAATGCCCAATATGTCAATTGGTAAAGGCGGAACATCAAGTTCCGAGTAGATTAATACAGAACTTACCAATCCCGTAGCGGAAGTGGGATATGGTAACCATGGACTTTATAACTGGGTTACCCATGTGTGATAAAAAGGATACAATCTGGGTTATTGTGGATCGGGTTACCAAATCTGCACACTTCATTGCGGTCAACAGAAGGGATAATGCAGAAAGGCTGGCCAAAATCTATGTGAAGGAGATAGTCCGACTACATGGTGTGCCGACAAGTATAGTCTCGGATCATGATACAATGTTTGTTTTGGCATTCTGAAAAGCATTTAACAAGAAGTATGGGACCAATATCCACACTAGCATGGTCTATCATCCGCAAATGGATGGCCAATCTGAGCGAACCATCCTAATACTTGAAGACTTGTTAAGGGTAAGTGTACTAGAATGGGGCGGTAAGTGGGAGGAACACTTACCATTAGTCGAGTTCACATACAACAATAGCTACCATTTAAGCATTGGGATGTCACCTTATAAAGCATTGCACGGACGCCCTTGTAGAACCCCACTATGTTGGACTCAAGTGGGAGAGCAAAGTCTTTATGGCCGTGATTTTGTTGAGGATACAACTGAGAAGGTCTAGCTATTAAAACTGAAAATAATAAAGGCTCGGGATAAGCATAAAAGTTATGCAGACAAGAGAAGGAAAGAGTTAGAATTTGTAGTTGGAGATCTAATCTATCTCAAAATGGTCACGTATAAGGGCAAGGAATAGATGACCCGATCTACCAAACTGAGTCCCCGGTACATGGGACCATTCCGCATCCTGGAACGGATAGGACTGGTTGCCTACAAACTGGATTTGCCAATAGAATTGGCAGCATTCCATAACATCTTCCTTGTATCTATGTTAAAGAAGTGCCTTGACCGAGGGGAACGAGTAGTAATCGAACCCCCTAAGGACCTTAAGGAGAACTTGACTGTCAAAGGAAGACCTGTTCGGATCCTAGGCAGAAAAATCAAGGCGGATCAAAGAAAAAAGACCAGGATGGTCAAAGTCGAGTGGGACTGTGAAGGTGTAAAGGAAGTCACTGGGAAACCGAAAATTAGGATGAAAGAAAAATTTCCTAAGTGGTTCGGAAGCAAAAAGTCATTACGACTAAATCCTAGATTCGAGGATGAATCTTCCTGAAGTGAGGGAGAATTGTAATGTCAGCGACCCATGGTCCTTCCGAGGGATTCTGGACAAGTCTGGGTAATGCAGGTGTTCGTAAAAATGACCAAGTATGGTCGAGCCGTTGCTATTTTAACATGGTAGTTCCATTAAAATGGCCTGGTTCGAACATACTTAGCTGTGTTCGAAGTGGGTTGACCCTAGTTGCTAGTGGTCGAGGGAATCCGAGCGTACCATCGACCCGGTCACGTGGCCTGGCCGTGGTTTGTTGCTCTCGTTAGTGGGGAAGTTATCTAGTGAAGATATGTGTTGTTGAGCATTATCGCTACAAATGGAAAAATGTGATGCCGACATGTGTCATAGCGCACTCATTGCATGAATTGGCAAAGTGTGAGAAAACACGTGGTCTTGTCTGGGTAATGTGTCAGTATGAGAGCAAAACAATTGTTATCAACTCTTGAGCGAGATTCCTTTATAATTCCCAATGCTCGCCTCATTTCTTCGTGGGAAGAAAAAAAAACGAGAGGCTTAAGTGAGTATTTGATAGCTAAGTACCAAGCAAGGGTGGGTTAAGAAGCGAGTGCGATTAAGCTCCAATTTTGCGTTAAGAGGTGTTAGGAAGCAAGGCAAAGGTGAGTGGTGATCGTTGAGTCTAACTTGGGTCCGATTAAACATAGATTTCATTAAGTCTAGGATGGAAATGATAGATTAGTTGTGTTTGAATGCTTGCATGCTTGTTTTCTTTGGTTGTTCGATCAATGATCGAATCCGGCTGACTTAGGGGTCATGACCAGCAACACGCTTGGGAGTCGAGGGTTTGCCAAGGCTTGCATGGGTAAGGAAGGATCGCCGGTAGTGCTGAGTGATCAGTTGGTTCGAATTCTGTATTACTTGCATGCATGTAGACTTGATTGATTTCGATGTTTGATTGTGCATTCTTGTTAGCTTGTGGGTCGGAATGATCCGCTCACTAAGCACGTTGTGCTTATGCATTCATTGTGAATACAGGTAATAAAATAAGTCCAGAAAAGAATCAAGGTAGCTAAGCATAGTACGGAATCAAGACAATGTGGGGAAAAAGGATGGC
Source organism: Lepidium aucheri (assembly GCA_900406435.1). Lineage (NCBI taxonomy): Eukaryota > Viridiplantae > Streptophyta > Magnoliopsida > Brassicales > Brassicaceae > Lepidium > Lepidium aucheri. Next base: position 15,310 of record OVBA01006630.1, read on the forward strand.
TAGGTCGAGTAGTAGTCTAGTGTTTTCAATGTAAAGAGTGTTTTGTAACATGGTGTTCATTGTACTAAATCCGATTGTAAAAATTGAACTTATAGAAATTAACCTTGATTGAAATAATTTATAGAGATAATTACTTAAATAATATTAGAATATAGCATATTTACTCAAATAATACTCTATCTTGTGAAAGTTACAATTATCGAGTAAAAAGACATAAAAATTGTTTTGAGTTTTATTACAATAATGCCACTAAAAACAAAACCTAAATATATTTTTAGGATGATGATTTTCGACAAATTGCATTTTTGATGTCTTTTAGGTTTTTGATCTCGTTTGGATATTGTTTTCGTGAGACAATCGTTACGATCTGATTCATTTGTCTTCAAGGAGGATTCAATTGAATCCATGGCTATTTGTGAGGATCTTTGGTGAAGATTATTTACCGGTTGAGACCCGAATGATTGATCGGCAGCTTTTGAGATTCTCTAAGGATTTTGATGGTTTTATATGAATCAAGGAGGAGAGTTATCGTTTGGTTTCTATATTTAGTGAATCTGGGTAAAGCTCTTGATTCTTTTTTTCTAAGGTTTTGGGTAAAATTCAGAAACAGTCTCTCTTTGTGTTTAGTAAATCACCCTTCTCACACCAAAACTTCTAAGGTTTGTTTTCCTTATCTTTGTATATCTTCTTGTGTTTGGATTTAGATTTTTTCTCTGTGCCATAAGAAAATTTTCAATTTAATTCAACAAAATTATGTTCAATCTGATGAAGTTGTTTGAGGATTTCCTCTCTCTGGTCTAAACTTTGTATAAAAGTTTTATCTTTCTTTTACATTCACAGAATTTAAACGTAAACTAGAGTTGTTCTTGTAGTCAAACCCAATAAAGATATTTAGCTCCACATTTCTTGAACTGATCATTCAATTACTGTTACACACTCAAATCGTTATTCAACCATCTATATATATGTAGGAGCAATATATATATATATATAACAAGTGCTAAGATAAAAATGAATATGAGGGAGATATTTGTTTACCTAAACCATGATTAGAAAATAGTTTCAAAAGATCCTTGTTGAATATATATATATATATATATATATATATATATATCGTTCTGAGTCAATGTGTTGTTTGATCATGTTTTCAGCGATTTCAAGACCACATGGCCT
>OVBA01006631.1:0-16481 GCA_900406435.1 Lepidium aucheri
TGAGGCAACATTCCCCAGCGCATTATAGAGATCCCGGTTTAGTGTCATGCATGGTTATGTCATCCAAGGAGAGTGTTATAAATCATATGGATGAACTCCATAACCAGCCCATTAGATTAAAGACGGTTTAACCTATTTTGTATTCTATAAGAATTTTACTTATTCATGGGATTGTATTCCCCTATAAATATGTAACTCTTGTTCATTAATAACATACAATTCACTTCTCAATTCCCTTAGTNTTATTATTATATACGGGATGTGTGAGTTTTTTTTTTTTTTTGCCATCTCGAAGGAAAAACAAAAATGAAACTGAATTGAGTTATTGTCAGTTTGGTAGAATTTTTTTTTTTCGGTTGTCAATGATAATGCATTCATATTGAACATTACTGCACAACAATGTTTTGCTTCTCCAAGTTTGGTAGACTTACGACCACACAAAAAAACATGTTAAAAATACAAAACAATTAATTGTCATAAATCTAAACCAGTAGGAAATCATTGAAATTGGCTTAAACGCACAAAACTTTAGACGAAGAGAGAGAGAGAGAAAATCGTGAAGATGGCTTCGACTCCGAAGCTTACTAGTACAATTTCATCTTCTCCATCTCTTCAAATTCTCTGTAAAAAACTCCCAATCACTATTCGTCTACCATCATCATCTTCTAGCTTTATCCCGCTCCCCAAAACCCTAATCTCTTTAACTTACCTGCGTCCTCGTGTCACCTTAGTCTCAAACCACCGGTATCACTCCTATCGTCGGTTTTCTGTTCGTGCCAGTAACGATAATGGAGCTGATTCGGACCGCAACTACGATTTTGATCTCTTCACTATCGGCGCAGGCAGTGGCGGCGTCCGCGCTTCTCGCTTCGCCACTAGCTTCGGTGCATCCGCCGCCGTTTGCGAACTCCCGTTTTCTACCATCTCTTCCGATACAGCTGGTGGCGTCGGAGGAACGTAAGATTTCTTTCTTATTGTGGCTTTTTTTTGATACATCTGCTAATATGTGATTTAGTTGCTCTACCAGAATCTGAAGCATTTACTTGATGATCTATGGTTTGATTTCCAGAGGAACATAACTTTCTTTATTTTCCACTGGAGAGATGTTATCCGAAGCTGTTTTGAGATCGAAAAGTCAAAAACAAATTAGTGAACTCATTTTGGTTAGTTCTACAGGTGTGTACTCAGAGGATGTGTTCCAAAGAAGTTACTTGTGTATGCATCCAAATATAGTCACGAGTATGAAGACAGTCACGGATTTGGTTGGAAGTATGATACTGAGCCTTCTCATGATTGGAGTACACTGATTGCCAACAAGAATGCAGAGTTGCAGCGGCTGACTGGTATTTACAAGAATATACTTAGCAAAGCTAATGTCAAGCTGATTGAAGGACGTGGAAAGGTATGCTGAAGATTGAGGTTTACAAAGTTCATGCTTTAACCTCTGGATATTGATTTGAGCTTGATTATATATTTATATGTGCAGGTTATAGACCCACACACTGTTGATGTCGATGGGAAAATCTATACTACGAGAAATATTCTTATTGCAGTTGGTGGACGTCCCTTCATTCCTGACATTCCAGGAAAAGAGTTTGCCATAGATTCAGATGCCGCACTTGATTTGTCTTCTAAGCCCAAGAAAATTGCAATTGTTGGTGGTGGCTACATAGCCCTGGAGTTTGCGGGCATCTTTAATGGCCTAAACAGCGAAGTTCATGTATTTATACGGCAAAAGAAGGTGTTGAGGGGATTTGATGAAGACGTGAGTAGAATGAGATAGACTTTGGCTGCTTTTGTTAATTCTGTCAGCTATTTTCTAATTGAACTAATGTTCTTGTTCCAGGTTAGGGATTTTGTTGGAGAGCAGATGTCTTTAAGAGGCATTGAGTTTCACACAGAAGAATCCCCTGAAGCTATCATCAAAGCTGGAGATGGCACGTTGTCTCTGAAAACCAGTAAGGGAACTGTTGACGGTTTTTCTCATGTAATGTTTGCAACTGGTCGCAAGCCCAACACAAAGGTACAGTGGGATTTTTATTTCCGAAGGATGTTATAAAATGAAAACTCTAAGCAAAGTGCATTGCTTTCATGATTCGGCTAAAGATATTTTGACCATTGCTTTCCCTTATTTTATGACTTAAATTTTAGTTATTACATTGATCATAGAATATGATTGATCATTGATGTGATGTTGGCTGGCATAACAGAACTTAGGGTTGGAGAATGCTGGCGTAAAAATGGCGAAAAATGGAGCAATAGAGGTATGATCTAATGGTTACCTGTTTTTTTCCGTCTCATATTATTTCTGTTGTTGCATTGTACAAAGTTCTTGCTTTGCCTGGTTGCTTAATGCGTATTTGTGTTTTATGTTGCTACTTTTTGTGTTAAGGTTGATGAATATTCACAGACATCTGTTCCTTCCATCTGGGCGGTTGGAGATGTGACTGACCGGATCAATTTGACTCCAGTTGCCTTAATGGAGGGAGGTGCATTGGCAAAAACCTTGTTTCAGAATGAGCCAACAAAGCCTGATTATAGGTAACGTGACAATCTTGACCCGTGTTAACTTTTGATGTGTAGACCTTCAAAGGTTTCTGGTGTTCAGTGAGAATTTTATTTGTTTAGTCGTACATGCTCCTTGTAAGATCTAGACCATTTTAGAACTGTTATCTGTAGTTTGTTGTCTCTGATGGCTTTTATCCTTTCTGTGTTCTCTATCGGAATAGAGCTGTTCCCTGCGCTGTTTTCTCCCAGCCACCTATTGGAACAGTTGGTCTAACCGAAGAGCAGGTAAGTAGGGTGTAATTTGTCAAAAATTTGGTCAATCGTATATGTTACTGCATTTTAACGAATGCTACGTGTTTGCAGGCCATAGAACAATATGGTGATGTCGATGTTTACACATCAAACTTTAGACCACTAAAGGCTACACTTTCAGGACTTCCAGACCGAGTGTTTATGAAACTCATTGTCTGTGCAAACACCAATAAAGTACTCGGTGTTCACATGTGTGGAGAGGATTCGCCAGAAATTATCCAGGTTTCACATTTAATCAAGATTCATCTTTTCTACAAAGTAAACACAGAAAGTTAATGTGATTATTGATTTTATCAATTTGCCAGGGATTTGGGGTTGCTGTAAAAGCTGGCTTAACTAAAGCCGACTTCGATGCTACAGTAGGTGTTCACCCCACAGCAGCTGAGGAGTTTGTGACTATGAGGACTCCAACCAGAAAAATTCGCAAAAACTTCTCTGAGGTCTGTTTGTGGACAATCAAAGTTACCCATCAAGTTATGTCTTGTTGTTTAACAAGATTGGAACTAAGATGTGTATTTCCAATTTCCTTTCAGGGAAAGGCAAGTCCTGAAGCTAAAACAGCTGCAGGAGTGTAAAGAAAGTTGTAAAAAGATTGTCGAAGAAAGCACATGTGACACTAGAGTCATCCGTAATCGACCTTCATGTTTGCAGGAGATTATTGTCTGAGAAGAAGACGAAGCTTTTTGCTTGGCGGAAAGGATTTTTTTATTTTATTTTATGTTACAAGGAGATTTCATAACCATCCTGCAATACTTTTGATCGTTTAACCTAAGAGGACCAAATTCCCAAAGTGATTGTTGCCAAGAGTTCTAAAACTAAAAGTTGTTGTATAGATAAGCTCTCCAAATATCTCATCACACTATGGTTGAAATAAATAAAAAATTCTCAGTTTTCTTTCGATTTGTTGTTTATTCTATTCTTTATTATGTTGAACATCGTTTTAAGATCAGCATATTTGCGAGTTAAAGGAGCCTTTGATAATTAATTCAACACGATCACTAGATCGTCGAGTTGTAATGTGTCTTTCACTGTTCATTTCTTCTTTGGGTAACGACATTATTGAATGGAATCTAATCCCATTACTCGGAATAATGTACTTTAGGATTTTTACTAAAATTATGAGCAAGCCTAGGAATCCCTCGAGCAACTAGGATGATTGATGTTAGTGGAAAAGCTCCATCACCACAAGATCGCCGGACAAGCAAGTGTCATAGGCGAAGAAGGTGAAAGATACAATGTAACAGAATGTTAGGATAGATAGAGAGTTTGTTGAATCGATGCTCAGAAAACACAGATTCAAACCTTACATGTTCAATGAAACAAGTATGAACAATAACAAGGTAAAAGAGTAGAAAGATAGAAAGTTTTCAATTAATAATTATTTTCCTTATACAATCTCTATGGTATAGTCTGTCGGACAGAAAAATGACATAGCAAAACAACATTAATATTCCTGAAACAATTTTCGTTTACCGATCTATTCTCCTAAATAAAAGCCACGTCATTTCCTCTTCTCGCTTTACTTTTCATTCTGCGACAAATCTCCCATTCTCAAAGCAATTTGTCCTCAAGTTTCAAAGTTTGGAAGTGTTTACTGGAAATAAAATAAAAGTTTCCATGTCGCTTCCTCAACTGTTTGATTGGCCCATTTAACCAACATCATAGTCACTGCTTTACCTTGGCGTTGAACCATCTCCCTCTCGAAATGATTTCAGGTTCTTTCACAAAGACATCCTGAACATGTCTTGGGAGTTAAGACGAGCTTGTTGTTGTACCCACATGTGCCTTCAACTGCAAGACATGAAACACATGGTGGATCTGGGAGGAAACTAGTAATTGCAATTTGTAAGCAACCTCTCCACATTTTTCTTTGATCTGGTAGGGATCATAGTATTTGGGAGACGGCTAGGGACTGCCACGATGCACCACCAAGTTTTGCCTGTATGGTTGTAGTTTCACAAAAACTCAATCACCAATTGCAAAGGTCCTATCAGCACGTTTACGATCTGCCACTTGTTTCATACGATGTTGAGCTCTCATCAAATGGAATTTCAGTGAGAGAGTCATATTCTCCTTTTCTTGCACACACTTGGCGACCACAACAACCTTAGATTCACGATACATTAGTCAACGTGGGTCGTTGGCTCCACCTATTCTCTCCTTCTATGTGGAATGTAGGATAAGTGGATTGGAGGAGGTTGCCCGTAAACTGCTTTACACGGAGTGGACTGAGTCAAGGTCTAGAAATTGGCATTGTACCAAAACTCAGTCAACAAAATCCATTTACTCCAATAATAAGGCTTGTCACTGCACATACAGAGGAAGTAGGCTTCAAAGCATTAATTCATCCTTTTTGTCTCACCATCACTTTGAGGATGATAGTCACTAGAAAACCGCAGATTTGTGCCTTGCAGCAAGAACAACTCTCTCATAAGTCGCTTAAGAACATTGCCTCTGTATCACTCACAATGGACTAAGGACATCCATGTAATTTATAAACATTATCCAAGAATGTCTAAGCCACAGTTACTACTGTATACAAATGTGAAAGAACAATGAAATGAGCTGCCTTACTCAACCGATCTACTACCACTATTATCACAGTGTTGTCAAACGGGAGAGGGAGTCCATCAATGAAATCCATGGAGAGATCAGTCCATATAGCTAAGGGAATATTGAGAGGTTGTACTAAACATGGTGAAACAGCATTGTCATGCTTACAAGCTTGAAAAATCTAATAGCGACGACTGAAGGCTTGTATATCCTTGGTTAACCCTCTCCAAAATAGCACACTGCAAACCCTTTGGAAGGTTGCATCTCAACCATAATATCCACCTGCACCAGAACTATGAAGCCATTGCAGCATCAACTCCCGCAACTCAACATTATTATGAACCACAATTTTGTTTTTCCTTCTTAAGATGTTGTTGTTCCATGTGTAATGCTTGTTTACAACATGTTTGTTTTTGTTGTATCTGTTGTATTATCTTTTGTAACTTTCATCCTTGTCATAACCTTCTTAAATATCCTTCAATAAATCAAAAGTTATCATCGTCAAAGCCATGATATTCGAACTTTGTACGTGAGACAGGGCATCTGCAGCTTAGTTCTCTTTGCCCTACTTGTACTGTATCTCATAATCAAATTCCAATATCTTTGGTAACCAATGTTGATGAATGGGCGTGGTCAGTCGTTGATCTAAGAGATACTTGAGGCTTTTATGATCAGTTTTGATTATAAAATGGTTGGGAAGCAGGTAATATCGCCATTTTTGCACTGCGAATACTATAACCAGTAACTCCTTCTCATAGATGGACAAGGTCGGCTGCTTCCCTTTCAAATGTCTACTAATGAAAGCCAATAGGTGGCTGTCTTGCACCGAAACTGCACCGATCCCTTTTCCACTTGCATCCGTCTCTACCATAAACTGTTTATTAAACTGAGAAAGAGCCAAAACTGGAGATGTGCACAACGCCTCTTTTAGTTCATCGAAGGAAACTTGAGCTTCACCTGATCAATCAAACACCTCTTTCTTTGTAAGTGTTGTGAGTGCTTTAGCCATCTACCCAAAACCTTTGAAAAAGTGTCTGTAATAACCAACTAATCCTAGAAACCCTCTTAATTGCTTTAAGTTCCGCGGAATAGGCCAGTCTATCACTGCCTTCACCTTGTTCGGATCCATTGACACTCCCTAAGCTTCTATATAGTGTCCTAAATATTCAATCTTGTCAGCTCCAAATGAACATTTGATCATCTTGGCAAAAAGCTTATGCTGTCTCATGAGCTCAAATACAATCTGCAAGTAATCCAGATGAACATCTTTGTAGAACTATAAAACAAGATGTCATCAAAAAATATAAAGAAAAACTTCCTCAAAAAGGCTTTGAACACTGAATTCATGACTCCTTGAAAGGTAGTTAGGGCATTAGTAAGCCTAAAAGGCATCACCATGTACTCATAAACTCCACAATGTGTTATAAACATTGTTTTATGAATATCTGTTGGGCTCATTCGCACTTGGTGATACCCAGCTCGCAAGTCAACTTTAAAAAAAACAAAGGAACCTTCTAACTCGTCCATGAGATCCTTAATGAGTGGAATAGGAAAATGGTTCTTTATTGTCGTGTTCAAACTTCTGTAGTCAACATGCAAAGTGCTCGAATTGGGTTGTATGGTTCATTTTTGCAACACGTCCTCCACCATATGATCAAATTCGTTCTTCTGGTGCAGCGCATAACGAGATGGCCTCCGATTCACAGAGTTAGCTCCTTCAATCAAGGGGATTCTATGATCATAATTTGCTCTAAAAGGAGACAGCTCTACGAGTTCCTCAAACATGTTTGTATACTTAGATAACAGATCATCTAGTCCTGTCACATACTCACTGCCGGATGTTTCAAACACAATTATTGATAATATTATTTCTTCCTCCAAGGAAGCATTTTTTGTACACATAATAGCATTGTGATTCTGTTCATCTTTAAACTTATTCAACTTTACGGCTTTGACCTCTCGTACTGAGCCTGATTTTAACCCATGGAGCATTACCCTCTGTTTACCCTTGGTGAAATCCATCTCCAGCCTCTGGAAGTTCCTCTATATAGTGCCAAGAGTCTCTAACCATTGAACTCCCAACTCTACATCACAACCTCTCAGTGGTATTAACATGAAACCCCCTTGGAACTTTGCAGATTGTAAACTCCTTTAGTTTTGAATGATACCTTCTACCTTGAGCTTACTACCATCAACAATATATATCTAAGCCAAGTCTAGTGGTTTTATTTTGACCCCAAGTTTGTGTGCCAGATTCACGTTAATGAAATTGTGCATTGAGCCTGAATCAATCAGTACAATCAACACACAAAAGATTAAATAAACGCTTCTCAGAAACACTTCAAATAACTTTCAACCCTTGTGACATCACTCACAAACACCTCAAATATCTTAGCCAAGCATGGTGGTTTGATTTTGACCCCAAGTCGTCTACCACATTCACGTTAATGAAACTGCGCATTGAGCCTGAATCAATCAGTACAATCAGCACACACATCTCCGAAGCACTTCTTATTTTCATTGTTCGATAACTTGCAACCCCTGTGACAGCACTCACAGGCACCTCAGCTACTGCGTGTGCAGATGAATTTCCAACCTGCAGAATTGGTAATGGTACTTGCTCTTGTCCAGTAAGCTTAATATCCATTTACTCATCTTTTTCAAGATCCATCAAGTATAGTTGGGATTTCCTGTGCACCAAATGATGACTAGGAGTGTAGGGTTCATCACAGTAATAACATAATCCCCTAGCTCTGCTCTCGTTCATCTCGTTTATTGTTAAAAACTTCTTCGGTGCAGGATGTGGATTACGGTTTCTCTCACCTTTGTTGTCAACAATTAACCGCCCTTACAGCTTCTTGCGAGCTTTAAAAAATGGAATATGGCCTATATTATAGCCACTAGTCTTGTTGCCAGTTCCCCTTTCATGCCCCATGGCTTTGAATGAGCCTTTTCGTATTAGCAGATTAAATGAGCTCGAAACATCCTTACCTACATTTGTGTATCTTTTTTGAGGCCTTCTAAATATGCACTGAGTGAGGAAGTTGAAGACAGACCAATCCGCATCCAAATATTCTCAAAATGTTCATGGTAGTCTACAATGCCATTTGTTTCTTGTAACTATTTAAGCTCAGTGATGGGATTCTCATACACCTTGTTAAACCTTTCCTTTAGCAATCCTCTGTAAATGCTCTAATCATTTACAACTTCATATCCTTCCTTTTATAAAACCACTATTTGATGCCATTTTGCAGCTATGTCATCGAGGTGCATAGAAGCTAACTTAACCCTTATCTCCAAAGGTGTCAGATCCATGGAAAAAAATTGCTTCACCTTGAATAGCTAGTCTTTCGCATCATCACCATTAAACCTAGGAAATTAATCTTTTATAATCTTGTCAGACCCTTCAAGAGTGTTCTGGGTTTGAAACCTACCACCTATGATATTCTCATGTGGTTGATAACTTGGGTCAAGTGGTGTGGTTAAGATCAGTGTGTTTATCTCTCATTGCACACCACTATGCGAAGCCTGATTAGCAGAGATGAGTCTAATAGCTTCAAATATGTCAGCAATATTCTTCTCCAGCTTGTTGGCCTGCTCTGTTGTAACTCTGTTTTGCTCCACCATAGCTTCTTCTAACGCTTGAGTACAATTCATGATTTGCTTAAATTAAAACTCAACGCTTCTTCAATCTTTCTTACCACTACATCACGTAGAGACGCCTGTGAGCGTGTCTCCGCCATCTCCGTCTGAGGACTGTTGGGCTATGATACCATTGTAGCAGAATGTTAGGATATATAGAGAGTTTGTTGAATCCATGCTCAAAAACACATATCCAAACCTTATATGTTCAATGCAACAAGTATGAACAATAACAAAGAAAAAAGAGTAGAAAGAGATAGAAATTTTTTGATTAGTGATTCTGATTATAAAAGTTCTCCTCATATAATCCTTATGTTCTACTGCATCGGAGAAAAAAGTGAAACACATCAAAGCAATGTTAACGTTCTAGAAACAATTGTTATTTACTGATCCTCTCTCCTAAATAAAAGTCACGTCATTATTTTAGCCACACCATATCCCCTTATTGGTTTACTCTTCATTCTACGATAAACAAATGTAAAAGGAAGATTAGGCTCGGAGGAGCTGTTGGATGAAGCATTTGCTGACTCAAAATTCAGTGTGGCATTCCCAAACAAAGAAGATAGAGAGTTGGAGATCACGATAGAGCAAAATGTGCTAGAAGTGATGAAAAATATGTGGAAAAGGTGCATAATTATGAATGGGTTGGGTAAATGTGTCTATTGTTGTCATATATAGGAAGCTAAGAAAGTTGTTGAAACCGAGTGGAGCAATGTATGCCAGGGTTCTCTTGCACTATTTATTTATAATTCGATTTGAGTTGGAAGATGAAAATTTTGAAGTTTTGACTGGGGGTCATGGAAAGTGTGTTGTAATTACTTGATGGTGCAAGTATGGAGTCCCGATTTCAAACATTAGAGAGATAATATTGTTACCACTCTAGTGTGAATATGATTAGTTGATATTCCATTGAACTTTTATCACAAGACCATTATCATGGAAGTTGCGGAAAGCTTTGACAAGCTTATTAAGGTTGATCTGACAACTCTAAACTTTGAACGTGAGGTTTGCTAGGGCATGCATCAAAGTAAACCTTAAGAAGTCACTGAAGATGACAATATTGATTAATGGTGATCCTTACTTCATGTTTAATGAGAGCCTATCCAATCTCCCCGAGATGTGGTGTGGATGGGCATTTAGTGCAATAATTCCCCCAAGAGGGAACGAGTATCCCAACTCCTTCTTCTCCTCTAGCAAAGATTGGTTTGAGTGTTGTGATGCTGGCAAACGATGGGTTTACTATATTCTCGCATGTGACAAGGCAACAAATAAAACCAACTAACCAGGCTGACGCAAAATTCAATATCTTGGAAGGTAATTTAAGAAAGAATCAAAAAGATATTCCATTGACTATGAAATTCAAAAATGTCAAGCTTTCGAATAGATTTGGAAGTTTGGATTGGAATTAGTCCACTACTAGTTTGAAGGATATCCCAAAAAAATGAAGGAAAATAAGAAAAAAAAATTTCTGATGAGTCAACTTAGGCAATCAGCAAATAAAGAGTGAGATAATTCATGATTGTTTATGAGCCTTTGGATAAAAAAAGGAAAATTTTTAAGGAGCATTAAGGGAGAAGAGGGTTAGTGGGCCATCAAATGAGGCCCATGGGTGAAATCGATGAGACCTAAAACAAGAAATTGCTCAAACAAGCCTACACGAGGTCTTGTTTTTAGTCGGTTCAGGAATATGAGAGCAAAGATCAATTCCTTCGAGATCCCCAGCCGAGCCTTTTTTTGTTAAATTTAAAAAGACTCATCTGATGGATTTTTAAACAAATGATTAATTTTTAGACTGATTTTCGTCTCTGCTCGGCAGGTGGGTCTTGCAGTCAAGCTCCCTTCTACCTTTGAGCGAAATGCAGCAAAATGAAAGAAAATCCATGGACTGACCCCATCGTCTCCACCCCGTATTTTATGCCTATGACTTCAGTGATTACGATACCAGAGAACCTCAAATATGGTGATCAAAAATGAAGGCATCGATGTGTGTGGTATGGTGCCACTGATGTTATGGATCCGTTAATGACACTATTATGGAATAGCAAAAAGTCCGAGCTGTTCAAATCTTATAATGGGCTTCTGAAGGAGATCCACTCTCGATGTACCTCTTTGTTCTTTGCCTTGAATAATTGTGTCATTAAGTTTGATTGTTGTTGCATCTCATGATTTGAAGTCGATGAGGTTATTTGGAAGAAATCCAAAGTTGCCGCATATTTGCTTTGCTGATAATCTAATACTATATGCAGAAGCGTTACAGCACAAAGTAAGCCTTGAGAAATCTAACACTTTTCCTGATAATATTTCACATGATTTGGCAAGATAGATAAGTGAGATTAGAGGTATAAACCAAACAAAAGATTTGGGCAAAAATTAGGGATGCCCATACTTCATAAAAAGCGAATAAAAACACATTTAATGAGGCTGTTGAAAGAGTTTATTCACGATAATCAAGATGTAAAAGTAGAGTTCTCAAATTTGTAGGGAGATTAACTTTAACGAAAGTAGTTATCCTCTTGATTATTATTCATACAATGAGTACGAGCATACCATGTGTTAGTTGGATAAAATCTCTCAATATTTCCTTGGGGAAGTACGAATCAGAAATAAAAACTCACTTGATTGCCTGGAATAAAATATAAGAAGAGGGATGCTTGGGTATTCGTCAAGCACAACAAATAAACAAAGCTTTGTTTACCAAGATAGGGTAGCGCTTGATCCATGATGATGCAATTTTATGGGCTAGAGTGTTGAGGAGTAAATATTGTTTTAGGGAGGTGACTGATTGTTCTTGGGCAAAGTTGAAGCTTATTGATTCATCAACATGGAATAGTGCATGTGCTGGAGTATGTAACATGGTTTTTTTTGGATCTTAGTCGGGCTACTATAGATAGGTGAAATATTGATTTTCGGAAGGAAAATGGGTAATGAATTTGTTAATCAACGAGATAAATAGTATTCCAGAACCAGAGGGATTAGTGAAGATTCATGTTTGCGAGTTATGGATTGCTGAAAGTGGTTGGGAATGGTAGAGAATCAATTGTGTTTACCTTTGAAGCTACACAATTGTGTCTAAAAGCAATTGTTTTAGAGAATGTGACAGGGTGGATTAGGGAGAAAGTGCATATGGTAAGTTCTATGTGAAGTCTGCATACTCGTTATCACATAGAACAACTCTCATGATCAAGACATGGGTCATTTTTACTCGAATTTGGAAGGTATTGGCGGTGGTAAAAGTAAAGCTTTTCCTATGGTTAGTGGTGAATCAGGCGATATTGACTAATGTTGAGAGGTATCAACAATATTTAAGGGACTCTGAGATTTATTAGATTTGAAAGGGAGGCATCAAGACAATCCTTCACCGCGTGATTATCCAGCCATATAGGGTATTTGGAGATGAATAGTACCACACAGACAAGGGTATATTTTTCTTGCTATCCTTACTCGAGTAGGTATGGTAACTTAGGGACTTTGATGAGCATTGATGGTTACGCCTAGTCTATTTGTTTGCAATAGAGGTTTGATGAAGCTGCAAATAACATTGCGGGAATATCTTTGCGAGTATTAGCTGCTGCCAAGACTGAACAAGATCTATTAAAGACTATGTGGTTGATGTTGTACAAACAAATCAAGCGGTAACTGAGCACACATGTGTGAGGGTGAGGGAAATCTGGCTAATTAAGTAGTAATTTCTGGGTGAAGGTTGGCTTAAACTTAATATGGATGATGGTAATCCGGGTTTGACAACAACATGCAGAGTATTGCAGGGTGAGTAGGGTAGTGGTGTGGTGGTTTTACTTTGAATATAGGAATTTGTTCTGTTCCATAGCAGAATTATGGGGAGTGTACTATGGTCTCTATATAGCATGGGAGAAGAGAGATATAAGGGTGGAGCTTGGGATTGATTCAAGGATACTGATTGGGTTTCTTAAGACATGAATAAATGGTTCGCATCCGTTGTCGTTCCTAATATGTTTGTGCTAAGGTTTCTTAACTAAGGACTAGATAGTCCGTATTTTACATGTACATATAGAGGCTAATAGTCTTCAAATGGATTAACGAACTATGCATTCCTTCTGCCGTTAGGTTTTCCATCCTCTTCTTAGCAATATCAAAAGCGTTGGACAAAATATAAATAATAGACCTTATAAAAGACATCATGCTTCCATCATTTTTTCATGTCATATCTTGTAAATTACACAAAAAGAAGAGTAGAATATCAATTACTTAAAACGCATAACAATAATCAAATGAATTTTTTTTCAAAATAATTGATAATTGTCTCAAAATCTATACTTTCCAAAAGTTTTATTTTGATACATAAAATGGCTTGACCATTTAACGTATCTTGAGACATTGATGATCCTATCAATTTCAACTTTGAGAAACTTCTTTTAGCTGATGTCGCTATCACTAGAATGATTAGAAAAATCTTATAAGCAGTAGCAACATTTAGATAACAATCCACTTCTTTTGCAAAGAGGAACTTCACAACATGCCACTAGTCATTAGATAAAATTACTTGCAATATAGATTCTTAATTCAGGAAAAAGATCATCTACAATCAACATCTCACAAACCAACATGAGAAGATGCTTTGTAGTAATTAGCACAATTTTCTCTTAGTTGAATAGAATAAAGTGATATTAACCTAACAAAATTATATAAGAATTCAAAACCACTTTTAAAGGTTCTCATCTGCTCAAATCTGTCTCTCAATAAATAATTGTTGTATCCTCAATAACAAATTAAAAATCAAATTTAAAAGCCTCTTTACATGTTTTTATTATCTCATCTTGATCAATTTATTTTGAAATACAACATCAACATCCATATCATGAGCAAGACTTTTAACTGTATCCATACTAGATCTAAATTCATCATTTCTATACTTCTCAGAAAAGGATATAATACCCTCCACTTGCTTAAAGCGGTATCAATAACATGAATTGATCTTGTAAACTTTTACTTACCATGTCAATAGCATATAAAATATCACGCCTAATAACTATACCAGGCAAAAACTCATAATTCTCAAGTGTATCAACCAAACTTTCAATTTCACTCTTTAATATAGCATCATTACACAAACTATATAATTCTAGTAACACTGGTCTTATTTGAGATATTTAATATCTTATAGCCTTAACACTCTTGAGTCGACTTTCTCATCTAGTATTGGACATATTTTGTACTGTTAAAACATGAAACATGTTTAGGTAAAATATTCCATCTTTTGGCTCAGCTTAAAAAGAATGTATATATGTATTGCACAACTCCAAAAAAATACAACTTTCACACAAGAATGTGTCATATCATTTACAAAAAGATTCAAACTATGACAAGCACACGACATAAATAATGCTTTCAAATTAATTTTAAAAAACCTTTTTCAAACGCCTTAGTTTTTTCCTTTCATATTAAAACCATTATCATAATCTTGTTCCCTCATATTTTCAATATCGAGATCAAAGGATTTCAAAACATTAATAATTCTCTAAAAAAGGTCTAGTACTGATGTACCATCTATCTCTTCAGATTTTTTTTTAAATGTTCTGCTTTTAAATTTTTATTTGACATATTCACACTTTGTATTATTAAACTCATTTTTTCTTGATTACTCACATCCAATATACAAGTAAGAATAACATAAAATTATTTAGCTTTTTTAATAACATTTGTGATTGAATTTTCTTACCTTGAAAGCAAAAAGGGAAATGAACTCATTTTGAATGTTATGTCCAAGATAGTGATGATGTATCTCATGAATTTGAATATGTCTAATATATATGATCATGCATTATCACATCAAATTTTGTAATCATCTCAATCACTCCTAGTAAGGTATCATTATTATCTTGGTAAAGTTTCTCATTTAATACACGAAATGCTAAATTTCTTTTTGAAATACATTTCAAAACAACAATTATTCGATATATAACTTTCACACAACACTTTTTTTTTGCGCAATCTCTTTTTGGAATTCTTTATTAATAGTTATGTTGTTTTGAAATTTAACTTTGGCTTATTCCAAGTCTTCATGTTACATATGCTCCTCACTTTCTCATGATTTTTACTCTATCACTAATATGTTTCCAATCTTTCAATCATTCATTTGATAATAAACTTGAGTTACCATGAGATGCAAAGAACTTAGAACAAAAACAATACACCTTATCAACATGCTTTGAGTAAACTAACCATTTTCTATAATCAATTTCTCTATTACTCAACTTTCTTAAATAATGTTTATATGCAAAATATCTTTTATTTTATACCAATAGGAAACTCGATATCTATCTATCTTATTGGTTTTTTTCAATTAGCAAACCCCTTGTTTTATTGTCAAGAGTTTCTTAATTTCTATGGTCATAGATATCAAATGGTGGAATTAGATTTATCTCAATATTCAAACTTCCAATATTAGACGGATTAGACACATTTTCATGAGAATTATTCAACAAATTCTCTAATATTTCATTTGAGTGATCACTAAGATCCTCATTAAGATTCCCACCAGCTGTTTTCGTTTCTTTTAATAAATTTATTTAGGACTTTTTTTGTGATTCTACATATTCTTCTAACTTTTTTTTCTTTTCTCAAACCTATACACCACAATTGAAGAAACAAAAAAAAATATCACCTAGAATTTGTGAAGCACAAGCAAAAGAACTGAAGACTTGAAAGCTACACCAATTCACCAATACATGTAAGAAAAGTTACTGCATCCACAAAATATTAGAAACAAAAATTGTTAAATAAAAAAAGAATGATCAATTGATTACAAATTACCCAAAATATACTGAATCATTCGCTAAATATATGAAAAAATAACGAATATGACTTGTGAACTATATATCTAAGAAAGAGATGTGAAAAAGATGAAAAAATGGAGAGGAAAAAACAATTCTCATGACCTAAAAGAAAGGAGAGAGGAAATTTTTTTTTTGTCTTTATAAATCTTATATTATGAATCTATATAATAATAAAAAGTTATTTAAAAATGGTGGTCCATTTAATAATAATAAAAAAATGCCCATCAAAATGAAGATCTACTTCCTAATAAAATAAGAACCCCTAAATAGTGGTTGGCCCTGCTTGAAGGACAAACTTAAAATTTTAATAGATTAAATTTTTCTAAAACTAATCTTAGAAACATTTTATATTGTTTTACTAGTAATTTTAAATGTTCATGGGAGGTTCTCCTCCCGTTTGTTGACAAAAAAAAATAATTTAAAATATTGAAGCAATAAAATATTTTTATTAAAAAAGTTTAGAGCAAATATTTTGAGAATATTCATGTTCCATTACTTTTTCTTTCATTTTTTCGACATTTTTCTTTTAAATTATTTTTTATGTCACTTAATAGATCGTCTTTCATAACCTGTTCTTTTCTATTTATCGTGAAAAGGTTTCTCCATTGTTGATGCTAGAACTCAACACTCGTTATCAAATTGTGGAACTTCGAA
>OVBA01006632.1:0-16481 GCA_900406435.1 Lepidium aucheri
GAGATTCATTCCAATCAACCTTAGAGAAGCACCTTGAGGCGTGTATCACGTTTTCAACCTCTATGCCATTCCCAGATATCTTGTGTCCTAAGACAATCCCATCTCTAACCATGAAGTGACACTTCTCCCAGTTTAGCACAAGGTGTTTCTCCTCACATCGTTGAAGTACCCTGCAAAGATTAGAAAGACAACCAGCAAAAGAAGAACCATATATAGAGAAATCATCCATAGACACTTCCATAATATCCTCAATCATGTTAGTAAAAATAGACATCATGCATCTCTGAAAAAGTTGGTGGTGCATTACACAAACCGAATGCCATTCTGCGATAAGCAAAGGTGCCATAGGGACATGTGAATGTGGTCTTCTCCTGATTGTCTGGATGAATGGGAATCTGAAAGAAACCTGAATAACCATCTAAAAAACAGTAGTAAGAGTGATTTGCCAATCTTTCAAGCATTTGATCGATGAAAGGCGTTGGAAAGTGATCCTTTCTAGTCGAAGAATTCAAGTTCCTGAAATCGATACACATCCTATGTCCTGTAACAGTCCTAGTAGGTATCAATTCAGTGTTCTCATTCTTAACTAAAGTCACACCTCCTTTCTTAGGCACTACATGATCAAGGCTGGCCCAATTACTATCAGATATAGGGAATATAAGTCCTGCTTCTAACAGTTTCATGATCTCTTTCTTAACAACTTCCTTAAGGCTGGTATTTAAACGCCCTGGTTCTCTATGGAGGACTTAGACTCATTTATCAAGTGAATCCTATGCATACACAACTTATGCAAGATTCCAGGAATATCATCTAAGGAATAGCCTATTGCTCTATGATACTTATGAAGTTCGCATAAAAGAAAAAGGAGTTTCAGCATTGTTCAACTTAGCATTGATAATCACAGGGTAAGTTGAGTTTGGTCCTAGAAAAGCGTACCTTAGCCTACAGGAAGTGTTTTAAGCTCGACCTTAGGAGCCTTGAGTTCGCTCCAAGGATTATCCAAAGGTGATGTGATCGATGGCTTA
Organism: Lepidium aucheri; assembly: GCA_900406435.1. Taxonomy (NCBI): domain Eukaryota; kingdom Viridiplantae; phylum Streptophyta; class Magnoliopsida; order Brassicales; family Brassicaceae; genus Lepidium; species Lepidium aucheri. The sequence goes on from OVBA01006632.1 coordinate 1,026, forward strand.
GGTGCTTCTAAAGCCAAGTAAGCAACCATTCTCTCAACTAACTTGCTTGAATCCAACATCTTGGCATAACTGGCTGCTTCTTCATTGAGAAACCCGTACTCGGATTCTGTCCCTGTGAGTACGACATCAAGAGGATCTTAGGTTAAGATCTCATCAGTCATTTGGTCTGGGATTTTCTCAGAAGCATCAACCATAAACGTCATCCCATTAAGCATAGGCTTCCTCAGCATTCTGTCCATCTCAAATCTCATAACCATATCGCCTAAATGAAGGTTGATTCTACCATTCTTCACATCGATCATAGCCCCTACAGTTCTTAGAAACGGCCTTCCTAAAATCAAAAACCCTTAGGCTCTTCATCTAGCTTGAGAACCACAAAGTTTGTTGGAACAAGAGCATTCCCAATCTTCACATGCAAATCTTCGAGAATACCAACCGGGAGTTTGACCGAACGATTAGCAAAGATCAAAGATATCCTAGTCCTCTTGAAGTCTGTATATCCAAGACGTAGTGCTAAAGAATATGGCATTAGGTTAACACTCGAACCAAGGTCACAAAGAGACTTTGCAAATACAAGAGAACCGATCTCTATTGAAAGCACAAATCGTCCCGGATCTTCTTCCTTTTTGGGCAGCTTGTTTTGAAGTACATTACTACAGTCCTAAGTGATCATCATAACCCTTTCTTCCCCTGTGAACTTGTTTGTTGCCAGCCCCTTTAGATAGCTCTTAAGAGAAGGCATCATCTGCAAAGCATCGACGAAAGGTAACCTCACATTCAAATCCGCAAGCATCTTTTGCACTTAGCAACTTCCATATCATTTTGAGACTTCTTTGGTGGAATAGGGTATGGAGGTTTTGGCACATAGGTCCTCTCTAAAACCGTAGCTGATCTTTGACTAGGGATCACTGGATCCTGCAGAATTTACTTTGGCGAAACAATCTGTTCAGCATCGTCGATCGATCGATCATCAGTGGGATCGATCAACTGCTCAACCTGCAAATCAAAATCGACATTCTTTTTCCTTTCTACCTCGTCATCTCCAACATCTATCATGTCATCCTTCTTAGGGCTTCCTCACAGGAGGTTCTAGGTGCTTACCACTCCTTAATGCCAAAGCACTACATTCTTGTTGATGGGAAGGTGATTCATCCAATTGTTGTAGCTTAGCAATGCCATAGTCATACTTCAAGCTAAATTTTGTGTACAATCTATCCACCCTTGCATTTATCTCAGACGTGGAGTGATGTTGTGCTTGAATGAGTTGTTGTAAATGGTTTTGATCTCATCCTGACTAATATCTGAAGAACTCTTTGGTGTAAAAAGTAGATTAGGCGATTAACAAAAGTTTTTAGGCATCAATCTTGATTCTGAACATCCTAAATCCATCTCTACTTGTGTCTCACAATTATGCACAACCCTTTTTTTCTTGACTCCACTCGTTGCAATGAATTCATCTAGCTTCCCACTAATCTCATCGATCTTCTGTGACCAAGAACTTTCTGATTCATCATCGCTAAGAGGTTCCTTAACCGTGCTTAAACCACTTGAACTTTCATCCAGATTGTTGATCAAAGCATAGGCGTCTTCCGTTGTGTTGGTCATGAAATTTCCCTTACTTGCTGCATTTAACAATCTCCTATACTGCCAGTTTACACCTCCGTAGAAGAATATCAAAAGCTGATCATCATTAAACCCATGATGCAGACAGTCTCTCTTGTATCCCTTGAAACGTTCCCAAGCATCACTAAACGATTCATCTTCATAGTGTTGAAAGTGTGAAATCTGATTTTTGAGCAGTTGAGTCTTAGCTTTGGTGAAAAAATGATCTAAGAAAGCATCTCTAATCTCATCCCAAGAAGTCAATGAAGCTGGAGGAAGAGACTTGATCCACCTCAAACCCTTAGCTTCCAACGAGAACTTGAAGAGCTTGCACTTGGCATACTCCTCAGGGATTCCACTTGGTGCTGTAGTGCTGCAAATTTCTTCGAAATTCTCTATGTGGTCCATCGGGTTTTCAGCTGGAAAACCATGGAATGGAAGCTGCTTAATCAATGTGATCAACTATGGGTTCAACTCATAGGAAACCCCATGCAATGGAGGTATAGAAATCGCTCATTGATTCTGGTAGTGAACATGAGGAGTATCCACTTCCTCGATAGCTCGGTGTTGAGCTTGTGCATCTCTCTCTCTTTTTAGCTCTTCTATCTCTCTCATTAACCTCTCCACAATAGCTTTCTGATCTTGGTCCTGTTGACCAGCCGCGACATCCTCAGGATTGTCCATAAGAGTCATATCCTGAAAAACAAATACAAAGAAACAAAAACAAAAACAAAAACAAACATAAATAAAAGATATCTTAGACAAAAACTCATTTGTGAATCGAAAGGCGACAATATTTGTCCCCGGCAATGGCGCCAAAAAATTGATGCGTATCAGATTTTAACCCTAAGCTATCTAGTGCAAGTGCACAGCAAATCGAGTAGTAATCTAGGGATCGTATCCACAAGGACCAAATTATCACACTATCATTTCTGAAACCAAATTAGAGCTAAGAGAAATAGAAGGTTGTTTGTAGACTAAATCAAAACAGAATTAACGATTAACAATAAATGACTAAAACACCAAGCTTAGGAAGTTCTTCGAGAAACAAGGAAATCGAACCAGGAAACTATTTAGGCAACATTCATTAAACAATCGCGACTCAGAAACAAATTTATAACCAACCCACTCTCATGGTATCGATCACTATATCTAGCAACCTAGTGGTCCTAACTCTTGTTGGTACCAGGAAACTAATATGCATTATCGATCAGGTCTGATAAGTCCACAATCAACCTTAACATCAGCTATCGCGGTTAAGGATTGATTGCTCACCTAAAGAGGATCCAATTTTCTAACAAGATTTTGGAATGTTAGGTAATCTAAGCTCATAGATTAGTTAGCTACTCTAATCTAAGTCTTAAGTATATCAATTAGGTGGACAACACATCAAGCAATTCCTATTTGTTCCTAATTCATAAATTCCCTGCAACCCTAGAAAATCCTAAACTTGATTGGGGAACTACTCAGACGTGGTGAAGAAGAAGATCATATTGCAAATTAAATTGAAAAGCATAAAAGTAAACTGTATTGATATAAGAGGGTTCAAAATTCTTCCCAATGGTGTAAGGATCGAAATCTCTCTCCCAAAATCTCAAATACAGGTTGTTCTCACGTAATCAATCTCTCTCTAAAACATAATGAAATTTGTCTTATATAGGTCCTAAAAACATAAGTGTAAAATAGGAAAATTAGGTTTTCATCCTTGTCAGCTTCGCTGATCGATCGATCAAGGATGTTGATCGATCGATCAAGGCCAATTGCTCGATCTTCAATAGGTGTTGGTCGATCAGTAGATTGAGCGCGTCTCTTGCTGAACAATCAAGGATCGATCGACCAAGTGTGGTGATCGATCGATCGATCAAGACTCTGAAATTCCACATGTTGCTCTAATTCATCCTCGGCCAAGCTTTAAGGGCATAATCCGAATTTAAATTTTTTTCCACCGGAAAAGACTCTATAAAGCAAACAAACAATCTGAAAACATGTGAATTAATGAACTATAAACCGATAGAAATGAGGTATATCAATACAGTAGCTAACTAATCTATGATCCTTGATTACCTTACATTCCAAAAGCTTGTTAGGAATTAGATCCTTCTTAGGTGAGCAATCAATCCTTAACCGCGACAGATGATGTTAAGATTAATTGTGGACTTATCAGACTCATTCGATAATGCGTATTAGTCTCTTGGTACCAACGATAATTTGGATCACTAGGTTTCTACATATAGTAATTAATACCACAATAGTGGAATGGTTATGATTTTATGTCTAAGTCGAGATTGTTGAATGAATGTTCCATGAATAGCTTCCTAGTTTGAATTCCCTAATTTCCCTATGAACTTCCTAAGCTTGGTGTTTTAATTCATTGATTATTTAACGTTAGTCTTATTTCAATTCAGTTCAGTATCAACTTTATATTCGCTTTAGCTCTATTTTAGTTTTGGAATTGGTAGTCTGATAACTTGGTCCTTGTGGATACGATCCCTTGATTACTACTCTATTTGTGGTGCATGCAGTAGAGATATAGGGTTAAACTCTGTGATATCATGGTTTTGGCGCCGTTTCCAGGGACCAATATTGTCGCCTTTCGATTCATTACTGAAGTTTTAGTCTAAGACATCTTTTATTTACATTTTGTTTTTGTTTCTTTGTTTTTGTTTCTTAGGTTAGATTACTATGGAAATTCCTACGGATGTCACGACTGATCATCAGGATCATGATCAGAATGCTACTGTGGAAAGGTTAATGCGAGAGATGGAAAAGCTGAAGAGAGAGAGGGAGAGACGCCAAGGTTCAACACTGGGCTATCGAGGAAGTGGATACTCCTCATATTCACTACCAAAATAGATCAGCGATTTCTATACCTCCACTGCAAGGGGTTACCTATGAGTTGAACCCACAGTTGATAGCACTCATTAGGCAATTTACATTCCATGGTTTTCCATCTGAAAACCCGATGGACCACATAGAGAATTTTGAAGAGATATGCAGCACAACAACACCGAGTGGAATTCCTGAAGATTATGTCAAGTGCAAGCTCTTTAAGTTCTCATTAGAGTGCAAGGGTTTGAGATGGATTAAGTCTCTTCCTCCAACTTCGTTGACCTCTTGGGATGATATCAGAGATACCTTCCTTGATTACCTCTTCACCAAGGCTAAGACGAATCAGCTCAAAAATCAGATCTCAAACTTCCACCACCACGAAGATGAATCCTTTAGCGAAGCTTGGGAACGTTTTAAGGGATACAAGGGAGATTTTCCACATCCTGGGTTTAGTGACGATCAGATTTTAACATTCTTCTATGGAGGTGTGAATTGGGAGTACATGCGATTTTTGAATGCTGCGAGCAAGGGAGACTTCATGACCAATACTAAGGAGAACGCCTATGCATTGATCAACAATCTGGCTGCCAGTTTGAGTGACCTAAGCTTGGTTAAGGACCCTTTTAGCGATCAGGAATTAGAAGGATTTCGGACACAGAAGATTGATGGGATTAGCGAGAAGCTGGATGAATTCATTGCAACAAGTGGAGTCAAGAAGAAGAGGGCTGTACATCACTGTGATACACAAGCATAGATCAATACAGGGTATTCAGAATCGGCATTGGTGTCAAGCAACCTCTACTCATCGCCTATCCAACAATCAACTCCAACAAGCTCTTCAGGTAGTAGTCAGGACGAGATTAAGTCTATGTTATAACAGCTCATCCAAGGACAACATCATGTCACGTGTGAGATTAATGCAAAGGTGGATAAGTTGTACACAGAACTTAAACTCAAAGTATGACTATGTCATTGCTTAGGTGCAACAATCAAACTCATCTCCTTCTCACTATGATAGCTACCAGGAATGTAATGTCGTCGCATTAAGGAATGGTAGACACCTAGAACCTCCTGTGAGGAAGCCATCAGGAAAGGATATTGTGATAGATATTGAGGATGACAAGGAGGAAAAAAGGAAGAAAGGATGATTTTTCTCTGCAGGGAGAGCGATCGATTGATCCCAAAGAAGATCAATCGATCGACAACGTTGAACAGGAATCTGCGTCGAAACAGACTCAGCAAACCCAATGGTTCCGAATTAGAAATCAGCTACTATTCTAGAGAGAGCCTATGTGCCAAAGTCTCTATACCCGGTTCCACCAAAAAAATCTCGAAAGGATTTGGAAGTTGCTAAGTGTTAGGAGATGCTTGCAGATTTGAATGTGAGATTAGCGTTTGTTGATGCATTGCAGATGATACACTCTCTTAAGAGCCTATGTACCAAAGTCTCTATACCCGGTTCCATCAAAAAAATCTCGAAAGGATTTGGAAGTTGCTAAGTGTTAGGAGATGCTTGCAGATCTGAATGTGAGATTATCGTTTGTTGATGCATTGCAGATGATACCCTCTCTTAAGAGCGATGACAAATAAGTTTAGAGGAGAGAAAAAGGTTATGATGATCACTCAAGACTTCAGTGATGTGCTTAAAAACAAGATGCCCAAAAAGAAAGAAGACCCTGGACGATTTGTTCATTCGATAGAGATCGGTTCTCTAGTGTTTGCTCATTCCCTCTATGACCTTGGTTCAAGCGTTAATCTTATTCCATATTCTGTTGCACTACACCTTGGGTTTATAGAGTTCAAGAAGACTAGGATTTCCTTGATCTTTGCTGACCATTCGGTAAAACTTCCAGTCGGAATTCTTGAAGAACTGCATGTCAAGATTGGAAGTGCGCTTGTACCAACAGACTTTGTGGTTCTTAAACTCGATGAAGAACTCAAGGATCCTTTAATTTTAGGGAGATTGTTTCTTAGGACTGTGGGAGCTATGACCGATGTGAAGAAGGAAGAGAATTAACCTCCATTTGGGCGATATGGTTATGAGATTTGAGATGGATAAATGCTGAAGAAACCTATGCTTAATGGAATGACTTTTATGGTTGATGTTTCTGAGGAGCTCATGGATGAAGTAACTAATGAGATTCTTTTTGAGGATCTTCTAGACATAGTACTTACAGGGACAAAATCAGAATTTGGGTTTCTCTGTGAGGAGGCAGAAAGTTATGCTAAGATGTTGGACTCAAGTAAGACAATTGAGCAAATGGTTGCTTACTTAGCTTTGGACATACCTAAGCCTTCGATTACATCATCTCTAGATAATCCTTGGAGCGAACTAAAAGCTCCCAAGGTTGAGCTTAAAACGCTCCCTGTAGGGATAAGATACGCATTTCTTGGGCCTAATTAGACTTATCCTGTGATTATCAATGCTAAATTGAATAATGCTGAAACTGCTTTACTTTTATGCGAACTTCGTAAGTATCACAGAGCTATAGGCTATTCATTAGATGATATTCCTGGAATCTCACCTGAGTTGTGTATGCATAGGATACATTTGATAGATAAGTCTAAGACCTCCATAGAGAACCAAAGGCGTTTGAATCCTAACCTTAAGGACGTTGTTAAGAAAGAGATCATGAAACTGTTAGAAGCAGGAATTATATTTCCTATATCTGATAGTAATTGGGTTAGTCCTGTTCATATCGTACCTAAGAAGGGGGGTGTGACTGTAGTTAAAAATGAGAATAATGAGTTGATACCTACTAAGACTGTTACAGGACATAGGATGTGTAACGATTTCAGGAATTTAAATTCTTCTACTAGAAAGGATCACTTTCCAATGCCCTTTATAGATCAAATGCTTGAAAGATTGGCTAATCATTCTTACTACTACTTTTTAGATGGTTATTCGGGTTTCTTTCAGATTCTCATTCATCCAAACGATCAGGAAAAGACAACATTTACATGTCCTTACGACACCTTTGCTTATCGAAGAATGCCGTTTGGATTGTGTAATGCCCAACAACTTTTCAGAGATGTATAATGTCCATTTTTACTGACATGATCGAAGATATCATGGAACTATTTATGGATGATTTTTCGATTATGGTTCTTCTTTTGCTGTTTGTCTTTCTAATCTTTGCAGGGTACTTCAACGATGTGAGGAGAAACACCTTGTGGTGAATTGAGAGAAGTGCCACTTCATGGTTAGAGATGAGATAGTCCTAGGACACAAGATATCTGGGAATGGTATTGAGGTTGACAAAGCCAAGATTGAGATCATGACAAGTTTGAAATCGCCAACCACTATGAAGTAAGTAAGGAGCTTTCTTGGTCATGCAGGTTTTATAGAAGATTCATCAAGAATTTCTCAAAGCTGGCCAGACCTTCAACGCAGTTGTTGTACAAAGATGTCAAGTTCGATTTCATTAAGGAGTGTGAAGAAGCTTTTCTCACCTTGAAGGGAACTTTAGTTAGTGCACCGATTGTGCAACCACCAGAATGGGACTTACCGTTTGAGATTATGTGTGATGCATGTGACTATGCGGTTGGGGCTGTTCTGGGACAGAGGAAAGATAAGAACCTGCATGTGATCTACTACGCTAGCCGAACTTTGGATTATGCTCAGAGGAAGTATGGTACAACAGAGAAGGAACTGTTAGCTATTGTCTTTGCATTCAAAAAATTCATGTCATATCTGGTTGGTTCTAAGGTGATTGTTCACACCGATCATGCAGCATTGAAGTATCTCCTCTCCAAGAAGGATGCGAAACCAAGACTACTTCAATGGGTTCTCCTCCTTCAAAAATTTGATCTTAAGATTCGGGACAAGCGAGGCATAGGGAATGGAGTGGCTGATCACTTGTCAAGGCTTCGGATAAATGATAAGGTACCTTTGGATGATAGTTTACGCGAAGAGCAGGTCTATTCCATTCATACCACATCGAGACCGGCTGGTGCATCTGCACACTCTTTGCGGGTTCCGGGCACTCCATGGTTTGCTGAGATTGCAAATTACTTAGCTGCAGATGTTGAACCTCCAGCATTTCACAGTTATAGGAAGAAGAAGTTCCTTCGCGATGTCAGACACTACTATTGGGATGCACCCTATATTTACAAGAAGTGTGTTTATGGGATTTTCTGACGATGTGTCACCGAGGATGAAGTTTCAAGTAATTTGTTTCATTGTCATGGTTCTTCTTATGCAGGACACTTTGCAACCTTCAAGATGGTTACGAAGGTTTTACAAGCTGTTTTCTGGTGGCCGAACATGTTCAGGGATGCTCATGCTTTCGTCTCAAAGTGTGATTCTTGCCAAAGACAAGGGAATATTAGCAAGCGGAATGAGATGCCTCAGAATTTTATCCTTGAAGTTGAAGTTTTCGATGTCTGGGAAGTTGATTTTATGGGACCAATTCCGAGTTCTTTAGAGAATTAGTACATACTTGTAGCTGTCAATTATGACTCCAAATGGGTAGAAGTGCTGGTCAGCCCAACAAACGATGCTAATGTTGTGCTGAAGATGTTCAAGCATATTTTTTCCCTCGGTTTGGCATCCCACGGGTTGTTATTAGTGATGGTGGTTCCCACTTCATCAACAAGAAATTCAATGGTCTTCTAAAGAAGTATGGAGTTCATCACAAGGTGGCAACACCTTATCACCCACAGACAAGCGAACAGGTTGAGGTTTCAAACCGAGAGATAAAGAGCATTCTTCAGAAGATTGTTTGTTCAACAAGGAAGGATTGGTCTACCAAGCTCGACGAGGCTCTTTGGGTATATAGGACAGCTTACAAGACTCCTTTGGATACAAACCAATTCCATCTAGTCTATGGGAAGTCTTGTCACCTTCCAGTTGAGCTCGAGTACAAGGAAAATTAGGCTATAAAGCATTTGAACTATGACATCAAGTCAGTTGCTAAACGAAGAACCTTACAGCTACATGAGTTAGAAGAGATCAGGAACTTGGACTATGACAACTCGAGGATCTACAAGGAGAGAACAAAGGCAGCACATGATAAGCGTATCCTTCGTAGAAGTTTTGCTGCCAATGATTTGGTTCTTTTGTTTAATTCTTGTTTGGAAATTTTCTCTAGAAAGCTTAGGTCACGGTGGTCAGGAACTTTCACCATCAAGGAAGTGCGCCCTTTTGGAGTTGTAGTGTTGTTTGATGGCAAGGGAGGCGAGTTTGTAGTGAAAGGCCAACGTTTGAAGCCATACTTTGCCGATGTGGATATAGACAAGGAGACTTCCAATCCCTTGACTAGTGTTCCACTAAGCTAAGGTCCTTCGAAGTCAAGCTAATGACTCTAAAGAAGCGCTGAGTGGGAGGTAACCCACTAGTAAGTATTGGATTTCATTTTGCATTCCTTTCGTTATTGTTTTTGCTGTTTTTGTTTTCTTTTGTTTCAGGAAAAAGGATGAGATCGATCAATCTACCATACGATCGATTGATCAAGGATCGAACAAGGACTCGCGTGCGATCGGTTCATCGATTAGTGGTCACAGATCGACCGATCTGACGGACTACCCGATTAATGCGCGATTCAACGATCGATCGTGCTTATTGGATTGATCAATCACAAGCACCAAGCTTCATGTGCTCATTCTGTCGATTGATCACGGATCGATCCACTAGTCGAGCAATCCTTGATCGATTTGTGCTTAATCTGAAGTAACTAGTTGACAAAGTTGTGCATGTGGTAAGCCAAGGGTAAAAGTTCTCCAATGACGCTGCTTGTGTTTACTTAACTATGGTAGCCTGAGATTAACTTCAACGATGGTGCCAATTACATAATTATTTTTAGCTTACCGAGAGGAACTCCGATGAAGCAACTCTTGCCTACATCCTTTGAGTTACCTAAGAAAGCAGCCGATAAGAAAAACTACAATGATACCCTAGAAAAGTAGGGAAAAATCAGCTGCAAAACAATGAAATGAGAGGAAAGGAATCATATAAATGGTAGTCTTGAGATTGGAAGGGAAACTCATGTGTCCTTTGATCGATGTTCCATTGATGAGACCGCACTTAGACACTATAGGAAGTCGATATGGTGGATTCTGATCACTTGCTTGGATTGTGGAGTTCAGCTTGGGTAGTTGTCAAAGTATGGGGGAAGTACAAGGTGGTCTCAATTCTGACAGGTAAGTGTTGCATGGTTTACTATGGAATTGATATGCGATGCTCTGATGACGAATGAGTTCTTTTGAGTGTAATCTTTCTTTCAGTCTTTTCTTTCTTTGCTTGAGGACAAGCAATAAGCTAAGTCTGGGGGAATTGATATACCTCATTTTTATCGGTTTTGAGCTCATTAATTTGCATGTTTTCAGAATGTTTGCTTGCATTTTAGACTCTTTTCAGGTGGAAAACATGCTAAATTCAGATTTTACCCGCAAAGCTTGGTTAAGGATGAATCAAAGCAGTTTTTGGAATTTCACCAGTAGAGCGGTGATCGAGCGATCAACATCTTGATCGATCGATCAACCATCTTCAGTGGGAGTGTGTGTTTGATATATTGATCGACTTCTATCTCTTGACCAATCGATCATCCTCCTCAGCTAGAACTGCGCTTGATCCGTTGATCGACCTACACTTCATGATCGATCGATACATCACCCTGCTGACAGCTGTGCTCGATCCGTTGATCGACCAAGACCTTTTGAAGATCGGGAATGCCACCTTGATCGATCAATCCACACCCTTGATCGATCGATCCTCGAAGCCTAATTTTTCCTATTTTACACCTGCAATTTTTAGAACCTATATAAGGGGCGTTTTTCATTATTTTTAGAAGAGACACCATTGTTACGTGATCAGGATCTGTAATTGAGTTTTTGGGAAAGAATTTTTGATCCCTACACAATTGGAGAAGAAATTCTAAACCCTTTTATTTCAGTTCAAATCACTTTCATGCTATCTATTATGTCTTTCAATTTGTTCTTCTTCACCATGTCTGAGTAGTTCATAAATCAAGTTTAGGATTTTCTAGAGATTAGGGAATGATCGAATTTAGAGACAAATAGGTATTGCTTGATGTGTTCTCCACATATTGATGATCCTAATGATTAGTTTAGAGTAACTAACTAATCTATGACCCTAGATTACCTAACATTCCAAAAGTGTTAGGAATTAGATCCTCCTTAGGTGAGCAATCAATCCTGAACCGCGAGAGCTGATGTTAAGGTTGATTGTGGATTTATCAGACCCATTTTTTAATGCGTATTAGTCTCTTGGTACCAACGATAGTTAAGATCACTAGGTTGCTGGATATAGTAATTGATACCACGATAATGGATTGTTTATGATTTTATGTCTGAGTCGAGATTTTTGAACGAATGTTCCCTGAATAGCTTCCTAGTTCGAATCCCCTGATTTCCCTATGAACTTTCTAAGCTTGGTGTTTTAATTCATTGATTGTTTAACGGTAGTCTTATTTCAATTCAGTTCAATATCAACTTTATATTCGTCTTAGCTCTAGTTTAGTTTTGGAATTGATAGTGTGATAACTTGGTCCTTGTGGATACGATCCCTATTCGATTTGTTGTGCACTTGCAGTAGAGATATATGGTAAAACTCTCTGATATGAGCTAGACACCTAAAAAGAAGATGAAAAATAATCTTGCTTCATTTTGGATACTTATTAATTTTTGGGAAAGGTTTCTCCTTCAACGAGGAGTTACTTGAGTAATAGACGCATCATCGACAGAACAGATAGCAGACGAATCCGTTGATGGACCAGGTTTTTCAAGTACAGTCTGGAAGAAACATCCAGGTGATTTAGGATCTGCGAGATCGATTGAGCTAGTAGTGATCATCTGAACAATCTGTGACATGGTTGGACGATCTTCAGCTTTTTCTTGAACACATAGTAAAGCAATATGGATACATCTCTTAATTTCTTTTATGTGATTGTTATCTTGATAGGATGAATCAACGAGCTCTATTGGCGACCCATTATTCCATAGTCTCCAAGTCTATATTACATTTTAAGAATTAAAACTTTGTTTATTTTTATATAAAGCATAGGATTTTGCAACTTCAAATAAGCGTGTATATTCATAACGGTGATCCAGGTTTAAGGGAATACTCACATATGTAACCAAATTGCCCTCACTACTATTCATTTGATAGAGACTGATGTTCTTCTTGCCGCTAATAATTTCAAGAACTAAGACCCCGAAACTGTAGACATCTGATTTCATGGAGAATTGGCCATACATCGCATACTCCGGAGACATATAGCCACTGCCATAATATGAAGTGTTAAGTTCCTCAACGCACATATTAAAGAAAGATAATGAATGGGAAAAGCAAAACTTACTAGGTTCCAACTACTCTTCTTGTATTGGCTTCTGTTTGGTCCATTTTAAAAATTCTTGCCATTCCAAAATCTGCTACTTTTGGGTTCATAACATCATCCAAAAGAATGTTACTCGCTTTGAGATCACGATGTATGATTGTGAGTCGTGAATCTTGATGAAGATAAAGAATCCCTCTTGCAATTCCTCCGATAATCTTGTAGCGCATTGTCCAGTCAAGCCGGCTTTTCAATGCATAGTCTGCACCATCCGCATTCAGAATGTTCAAGAACAGTTGTCTCAAGAACAGGTTTAAATATTAATGAAAAGTTGTAGTAACTGACCAAATAGAAAGTAATCAAGGCTTTTGTTAGTCACAAACTCATAAACAAGTAGCTTCTCTTCTTTGTCAAAACAAAATCCAAGAAGCCTGACCAGATTTTTGTGTTGAAGCTTTGCCACAACAATAACCTCATTTTTGAACTCTTTTTCACCTTGTCCTGATGTTTTCGATAGTCTCTTCACTGCAACTTGTAATCCATTAGGAAATGTTCCCTATGAATATTAGCAGTTCAGAATTAACATATTACATTTGTTTGGATCTGTTATGGAACTAATTAGGCCGCTGAATAAATTTTCAAAGGTACCTTATAAACTACTCCAAATCCACCTTGTCCGAGTTTGTTACTTTCAGAAAATTTATCCGTTGCAGCTTCAACAGCTTTAAAATCAAACTGTAGTGAGCCTGCTGTTTTAATATCATCTAAATCTGCAATTTTAAATGTCTTATAATCACATAAGAATTCCTTAAGTAGCAAAATGAAAAACTAGTGTATTTAAAAACCTAGTTAATTACCTTCATCAAAACCTGCTGTTTCATAAGTTTTCTTCGTTCTCTTTGCACGAAAACAATAACAAACTATAAAAAGCAGAGTAGATAGAGCCAACGGCACAACAATTGCTATGATTATCATCACTATGGATTTCTTGCCTTTTCCTGCGTTAAGTATTGAATCAGACATGGCACATAATTTCCAAAATCTTGAATATCCAAACCAAAGAAAAATTTTACAGAGGGAGAGAGGAGAGCTCTTACCATGCTTCTGAGGAGGAGGATGCGGAAGAGGAGGTTGAGCGAAAGATTCATTGTAGAAAAGGTTAGTCTCGTATCTCAAGTTACAACTCGGCCACATAAGTCTTTCTCCGATTTTCTTACGAGTATTATTACTCAAATTGTTGACGCCTTGTTGCAGACAGATTGAGCAGTTTTCTTTTGTCAGATACGGCGTGCATTGACCCAGTGCGTAAATTGTTTGGGACGATGTGTAGTTCTCCTTCTTATATGCAAACATTCTTGGACTGGCAAAAACCTCCTCTACAATTTCATTCACCAAAGAAATGAGTACCTTATTGAACTGATCCGATTGGTTTGTCATAACAAGGTTTTGGTTTTGCATGACATTTTCAGTTGTAGTTACTGGATCCAAGAGAATATTCCGGTTGGCGTATCGAAGCATGCAATGGTCATAATTGATCCAAGCCTCCTTCCTATAACATTCTTTGCGAATGTCATTGCAGGCGTGGCTGACGCACACAAAGCAGTCTTGCGGCGACAAGTCTCCGCGGCAGAGGTAAAGACCGTAAACCATGTCGGGGTTATCTCCCACTGTAAGGTTTTGGAATCCAGTGGAGAAATTATTGTCTATGGAAGAAAGAGAGGACAAAAGAGTTCGGAGATTGTTAGAGTATGTGCTGTTTTTGAGGTAAGTAGGTCTCCCCGGAGGACAAACATAACCTGCGTATTCAGATTTAGTTTGCTGTATAGAAGGTCTTAGGTTTGCAAGGAAGATCAGAAGGAAAAGGAAACAATAAGCAGACATTTTCCAACACTTGGCCATTAAACCCTTCGTGTTTTTTTTTTTTATTTTTTTTATTTTTTTAACTAAGCCTCATTATAAAATGAAGCAACTCACGAGTGCTCTGCACTATGACAGTTCCATCCAAGTCCATGTCAACGCGTTAAATCCAAAAACAAAAGACTTCCACTTGACGAGTAACATCAACTTTATATTTTGTCTATTCACAAAATAACGAGTTTCTATTTTGTGGAATAATTCCAGTTTTGACGTCGGCAGAATGCTTTATTTAATTATAAAAAACATTCTTTCCATATTTCTTTTTTTTGTCAACCACATTATATATATTGATAATGAAGATGAAGATTACATTCGATTACAATCGATGATAGGTAATGAAAGAACAATTACATATGAAACTGAGTTATATCATTCCTTAAAAAACTCTATCCCAAGAAAGACCTAAAGCATACGCTTTGCAGGGACTGCAAATTTTAAACTAGTAAACCGTAACCGATTCCTTGCACTATCGGAGAAGCCGAAGCTTGATAGAAGATGCAGAACATTGAAAGAGTCCAATGACGATCTTCAATAAACCGTACCAGATCCATACACATCCGCAACTAATGAAGCCTAAAATCCTTCACGACAGCTCCAATCCGAGAGACACATTTCTCAAATAACCTCTATTCTTCCCATATTTCAAAAATAAGGAAATCAACATTGTTCTTTTTTTTTTTTGGTCAAATAAAGCCTTTTAACCTTTTTTATTTCTAACATAAAAACACCAACTGTTTACAATCAAGTAAGTTAGCATATATATAAGAAGTAATTACTGAAATAGTCTACAATTATATAGAAATGACTCAAATAG
>OVBA01006633.1:5881-16480 GCA_900406435.1 Lepidium aucheri
GTCGGCTAAGGCGAGGTTCTCTATTAATGCACGTCCCTCAGTGATATCTTGCTGGAGAAAGCTCCCATGACTTGCGGTATCCAACATTATACGTATCCTTGGGAGTACTCCATGGAAAAAGTTGTTGAGGATGGTATCCTCTCTGAAACCGTGATGAGGGCATTGAGCCTTGTAAGTGTTGTACCGATCCCAAGCCTCGGCCAAAGACTCGCTGCTTTGCTGAACAAAGTTGGATATGCTATTCCGAAGCTTTGGCGTACGTGAGTTTGAAAAGAACTTGGTGAGAAACATGCGTTTACACTCCAGCTAAGATGTTATTGATTCAGCGGGAAGGTGTTTCTCCCACTGATGTGCTCGATCCCCAAAAGAGAAGGGAAAGAGCCTAAGCTTCAACGCATCTTCACTCACTCCATTTATGCGAGTGAGCGAGCAGAGTCTCTCGAACTCGTCGAGATGGTCGAGGGGATCCTCCGAGGGTAGACCATGAAACTTGTTATACTGCACCTTGGAGATAAGACCACTCTTGATCTCAAAATCGGTGTTCTGGATCGCTGGTGGCTGAATCCCATTCCGTATCGTATGTGTACTCGATGCATCACTCGCGCTAATACAGCGAGGGCGACGCACTGGATCCTGTGCTCGCGCCTGGTGGGCAGCCTTGTTAACCAACAAGGGAGTGCCATCCGAAGTCGTTCCTGGTGTAGAGTTATCTAGATCCGGCTGTGGTTGCTGCATTGTATTACGCTAACATCTGATCTCACGGACCAGCTGATTGATGTCGTCGGCGGGTGGGGGAACGTTGTGGGAACCTTTCGACCTTGTGTTCATCAACTGAGCAAAATGAACTGACCACTCGCACAACTCACAAGAGTTGGAGCGAGGATTCTGATTCTGTCGCTAGCCTCGGTGTTAAGTGGCGAGGGTACCTGCAAGGCCTGCAAAGACAGAAAAACATTGTAAATAAGGTTGAGGCCTGGTTCTTAGGGTTCCAAGCTTAGTGAAATACAGATAAGTTGGAATAAAAAACAATGGATCTGATCCTAAAACTAGCAAACTATAAGTTGGAACAAGCAAAAACTGATTTGGCAACGGCACCAATTTGATAACAAGATTTTTGCTCTATGGAATCAAATCATTGAGGGTAGTGGTAAGCAAGTGGGTTGTCGAACCAATACTCAGTGAATGCATGTAAACAACTTATCTAGTACTAAGTTCTAGTTCAGATAACCTATCGATCTGTCACAAGGATAAGTCATATTTCTAGCAAGCTCTCAAACTAGCACAAAGGACAAAATACACTACGAGACAAAATAAAAATGGAACAAAACATTCAAAAGAGGAGAATTAATCATAAAACAGTGCAAGATAATGATAATGGATAAATCTAGGTTAATAAACATGAATCTAGAGGATAAGAGGTGATTGATCGCGGTAAACTCGCCGATCCAACCTCGCCAAGCTATATATGGCGATCTCTAGACCGGGACAAGCTAGATCCACCCATTCTCATGGTGAAGACCCCTTTCCGATCCGGCTNACTAGCCGCGATCGTGCCGGATTAAAAGCCTAAAGTCCAGCCCAATACATCTAATGAATCAATCCACATGCTAGATCTCTCCTTGGTGGATCAATACCATCTCTCATATGACACTTGGTCTCCGATTCTCTTAGCACTAGCTTTGGGTTTTGGCCCAAATCAGATCCCTCTTGATCAGAGAGAGATCGGCCTTAAGCTCGGTCATATGAGAAGAGATAGGATCTATTTCATGTTTGCTAGGCGAGTGGATCGGAGATTTCACCTCTGATATCCCTATCCTCGAGATCCACAAGGATCTACTTACTTCTCATGATTTGAGAGTGGAGGATCAAAGGAGATTTCATCCTCATAAACATAAACAGCAATAAGAAAATAAATAGCAGAAAGTAAAGATGAAGATCAAATAAACTTAATGCATTAAACGTCCAAAAGGATTCAACAAAATACCTTAAACAATCTTAAAGAAAGCAACAACGAAAATTAGAGAGAGTTTTTTTTGCTAAAACATCAGATGCCCTCTAAAATGATGATTAAAGGGTATTTATAGGGTTATTTGCATAACCCTAATGATCAAACCGACCTAAGTCGGTTAACTAGAAATATTCTCCTCGCTGTCACTTGGCGAGCTTGGACACCGAGGATTGGTCTTTACTCTGTCCTCGCAAGCTGAGGCCGAGTGGAATGGTCCGAGTTTGATAAGTTGGTTCTCCCTCGCGGTAGATAGACTGAGGCTGGCGACTGAGGTTTCCTTCCGTTAGCGATCCAAGCAATCCTCGCCCTGCGAACCGCGAGGCAGCGATCCAAGTCTGAGCAACTCATTTTCTTTAGCAGCTGGTTCCAATACCTTTAGCTCCATTTTAAGCTCCTTTTTGCTCATTTTCCTAGAAAAACTCCAAAACTCCAAATGCAAATGTAAAAAGTGCAAAACTAACCTAAATGGACCGAAATGCATGGAAAACCTATCTAATCGGATGCAAAACAACCTAAAATAGGGTTCTAAAACCGTTAAAAATCACACTAATCAGATATATTATAAGAAATTTTTGGAATGGATTAAAGGTATCGATCGGATATTTTTTATCAATTGTTGACAATTTCTGTAGTGGTGATAAAGCAATCTACAGAATTAATAGATGTAACATTTGATCTAGGTAAGTTATCCTAGTGGTTACTTTTTAAAAAATTGCCGAGGACTAAAACTAAAAGATAACATAGAGAAGGAGCTCATAATATATGTATGTATATATATATATATAAAATACGAGATTAACAAACCAAATATATTAAATACATATATATTGTATATACATATATATATAGATATATTAAAGCCACAACTTTCTCATATATTAATTTTATGATATGTTTCAAAGGTGAAGAAGCATATGTGAAGAACCTTACGTTATGTACCAAGTATCTCATGATGAGGAAGAATTTTATTCGTATTGGGGTAATCCTCAACAATTCTATATAAAATATTACAAGTTAGCTGAAGTTGAAAATCCTCAAGATTTATATTGAGTAGGTATAATTTTCTATTTGAAGGAAACTTATCAAAAAAACTATCCAAAGGCCATCTATCTTTATGATGTTATTTACTTATGTTGAGGGGGTAAAAAAAGGAAGTGTTGAAATTCTATCCTCTTTACTCAAGTCTCGAATGTCAAAAACATTAGAAAACTTTGACAGACTTTGGGTACGAATTAACAAACATATCAGATGCAATTTGTATGGTGTACGCTCAGAGTTGAGAAGATCTAAAATCAATGATAAGTATATTTGTGATGGTCAAATTTCCAAATTTGTAAAGTACAATAATTTTTAGCATCGGTACAGTGTTGATAAGAACATAAATACATTTTCTATTTGTATTAATGGGATCACCAAGTCAAACTTTTGCTACTTTATAACATTATTCTTTAGTTTGTTATTAGGAAAATTTACTTAAATAACGAATTTTATTTTATAAATTACTTAAATAACCGATTCTTCTATAAATTACTTATATAACCTACTTTTTATCTGCTATTTTAAATTACCAAAATACTTTTTTTCCTTTTTAAAAATAGAAAAAAATTAATTTTACCATATTTTTAGCATAAAATAAGTAGATTCTTTAGAAAAATATAACTAATATATAAAATAATATTCTTTATGCTAAATATTGATAAGACCTTGTCTCACTATTCAACAATTTTAAAATTATGGTGAAAGAAACAATAGATTTTAGTTCTATCAATCAGGATTTATTGTCTATAGATTTTCACGTAACAACATATTTAAACTATTTGTTTTAGTGTTAAATTAATTGAATTTTTTTAGTTCATGCCAAATTTCTACAAGTCTGATAAAAAATTAAGAGCTTATTGATTTCTTTAATAGATATGAAGATGCCTTGAATCAACCCAAGCAAGCCGAAAAAGAATATGCAAGAAAAGCACTTTGAATTGTTGATTCAACGCCAGAGATGGCTTAGAACCAATTCTGACAGATTTCCTGCAAGTCTGCAGAAATCTAACAAACTTTCTGCAAGTCTGCCTAAATCTGGCAGACTTCCAAGAAGTCTGCCAAAATCTGGCAGACTTCCTATAAGTCTGCTAAATTCTTGCAGATTTCTGGAAAGTATGCCAAAATTCTGGCAGACTTCTTGTAATTCTGCCAAATTTCTAGAAAACTTTCTATAAATCTAGAAAAAAAATTGGCGGACAAATTATGTATCATGCACATATCGATTGATCTATGTTTCTCAGATAACTTTTTTCGCAAGTACTGGTCTATGTATAGACCGATCGATCTTGTTTTTTTTGACTAAAATTGAATTTCGTCTGTGAAGCACAAATCGATTGATTCATACTATGACCGATCGATCTGTACGTCATGGATGTTTAGAAATTGTTTTTTTTAAGTTTATGATATATGTTGATGAATTTGAATAGCTTTTTCTAGTATTTCTATGGTTTTATATGTGTGTGGATAAATAGTGATATTCACGAAATAAATGGTATATGTACACATACCATATTTATTGTTTTTTCGTTGAGATTGCATAAAGAGACAGATTGCTCTATGAAAAACCCAATGAAAATTAAATGTACAGACCGAGCGGTGAGTGTACAGACCAATCGGTCTATGTTAGTCGCAAAATTTTTTTCCTAAAAAATCACACAAATTGAACAAACAAATTAATAAGGATTGGGAAATCAGTACTCATTAAAAAACTCGATTGTTAATGCAGAATCAAACGGAAAACATAAATCCAATGAACCCTAACCTAATTATGCAGTAGACTAATCAAACAACTTTAGTTTTGCTAAGAAAACCAGAAACACGAATTATAGTATTCATGGTAAAATGAGTATTTTTGAAAAAAAGTAAGTTATCTAAATATTTTTGAAAAACATTATCCTAGAAATTTATAAAATAATGTCGGTTATATTAGTTTTTTTTTGTTATTTTTTACTATTAATTTTTTAGTTATTCTTATTCATTATTTATTTTTAATAAATTTTATATGATTGATCAAAATTAAAGATTTCTTGGATAAAAAATTATTTGTTGTCGTTGTATAACACAATTGAGAAAGATAAACACATTTAAAATATTAACTAATAAATATAAAAATATAGTTATAAGACCATAAAATACATAGTAAGCAATTATTAATTATTTATAAACAAACACAAATATATGTACATGCTTATAACCATTTCGGATTTAAAAAAGAGGATTTTCAAAAATACCCTTTTTGGCATGTACCATTTTCAAAATCTACCATTTTTTTGAAAATTGAGAGAAAAAAATAGTCATGAGGGAGTATATTTTGAAAAAGAACATTTCGAGAGAGGTAGTTTTAGTAATTCCTCTTTAAAAATTAAACGGACTGATTTCATAATAGTTAGATATATAACTATATAAAATAGAAACGAAAAATTGAAATTATTTTTCCCTTTTATACTTAAACCTATCTACAATTAGAAATAAATGTTTTCTCGATTTAACTTACCTTAAATTATATGAAAATATTCCAGAATTTGAATACTTCCGAATATTTTGAGTAAAGTTCTTTAGTTAGCCAACAACCCTAATATCTTTTACGCCTAATGAAGCATCATATTTCAGTGTTTGTTTGTTCAAAATATTGCATGTTGTAAATTTACATCATATTGTAAATTTAGCTGAATATGTTGCGGTATTTCAGATAAACATCAAACTATAATCTTGTATATTAAAGCGGAAGACACTTTCATTTTGATCATGTTATAAACTTTATGATAAAATTAACATATGATTTGTAACAACCCTTTAAAATAGGCTTAAAGTAAATTTTGTTACAGATTTATATATAAAAGTCTAAAACTAATAAATATTTAAAAAAAACCAAAAAACAAAAAATAAAATTAATATAAATATATCGGTTACAAATTTGGTTCTTGATTTGGTTCAAGTTTGAGTTTAGACTCGGTTTTCCGGATATATAGATTAAAGACCTATTTTTGGTTTTTTTTTCGGATTCGATTCCTCTAATTCAGTATTTTGGTTCTTTTGATTTAATATTTACTCAGATATTTTTTTTTGGATATGGTTCGGTTCGATATAGATTGAGTTCGGGTTTAGAGGTATTTATATATAAAATTTTATACATAAAAACAATAATATAAAAAACTCTAGAAAACTAAAATTTGGTTCTTCAATTGGTTTTGGTTCGGGTTCAGACTTATATTTTTGGATATATAAATTTAGAACTCATTTGAGTATTTTGTCATATGGTTCCTCTAATAAAGATCAATTTTGGTTCTACAGTCATTGAATCAACATCTCAAAAAAATATTTTAAAATATCAATACGAGTCTAACAACTTAAATGAATTAAATTTGAAAACAATCAAATTCCGCGTTATAATGTAGATATAGTCCTAGTCTTATATAGTAAAGCGCAAGACATTTTTATTTTGGCTGTGTTATAAACTTTAGGATAAATTTAACCTAAGTTCATAATAACCCCTTATGACTAGGATAAGGTGATTTTGCTACAAATTTTTATATAAAAAATCAAAATTAACAGAAAAGTTCTAAAAAACTAAAATTTAATCAAAAATATTTTGGTTACAAATTTGGTTATTCATTCGATTTTTGTTTGGGTTTAGATTGGATTCTGGTATTTTGTCGGATTCAGTTCATCTAATCCGATATTTTGGTTTAAGACATATTTGGATATTTTATTTTTTGAATATAGTTTGGTGCGATATAAATCAAATTTGGGTATTTTTATATAAATTCAAAATTTTAAAAGATTTAATAACAAAACATTAAAATTTAGTTTTTGATTGGTTCCATATCGGGTTTGGGTTCAATTTATTTTTTAAATATATAAGTTTAGGACTTATGAAGTGTTTTGCCAGGTTTGGTTCGGATTAGGTTCTTATAATTCGGGTTGATTTTAATTCGAGTTTTGGGCCACTAGAACATTATTTCAAACTAAATTAGAACACTGATCTAAGAGCAAAAGAAACATTGATTGAAAAAACAATCAAATCTCACGTTATAGCGTGGGTTGAACCCTAGTCTTATATATTAAAGCGGGAGATACTTTCATTTTGGTCGTGTTATAAACTTTAAGATAAAATTAACATATGGTTTGTAACAACCCTTACAAATAGGCCTAAGATAGGTTTTGTTACAGATTTATATATAAATATGAAACTAATAAATGTTTTAGAAAACCAAAAAAATAAAATTAATATAGATGTATCGGTTACAAATTCGGCTCTTTATTCGGTTCAGGTTTGGGTTTAGACTCGGTTTTCCAAGTACATAATTTAAGACCTATCTATGGTATTTTCTTGGGTTCGGTTCCTCTAATTCAGTATTTTGATTCTTTTGATTTAAGACTTACTTAGATATTTTTATTTTTTGTATATGGTTCGGTTCAGTATAGATCGAGTTCGGGTTTAGAAGTATTTTTATATTAAATATTTAAATAATAATAATAATAACTCTAAAAAACTAAAATTTGGTTCTTGATTTGATTTTGGTTCAGGTTCGGCTATAGTTTTTTTGGACATATAGATTTAGTACTTATTTGAGTATTTTGTGGGATGGTTCCTCTAATACATACCAAATTTGGTTCAGGTTATAGTCGTTGAATCAACATCTAAAAAATATATTTCAAAATATCAGCACGGGTCTAATAACCTAA
Organism: Lepidium aucheri; assembly: GCA_900406435.1. Taxonomy (NCBI): domain Eukaryota; kingdom Viridiplantae; phylum Streptophyta; class Magnoliopsida; order Brassicales; family Brassicaceae; genus Lepidium; species Lepidium aucheri. The sequence continues at coordinate 13,614 of OVBA01006633.1, forward strand.
ATGAATAAAATTTGAAAAATCAAATCCCACATTATAGTCCTAGTTTAATAGATAAAATGAATTTAGTAATATTTAGTTTATATCAAAATTAAACTAAGTATTTAACTGTAAAAATAAACTACCATAGTATAAATTTAAAATAACAACCGACTACATAAATCAATAGATATAGATATCACAATATAAAAGCTAAACACAAAAAAAAACATATTAGTATTAAAAATACTAAATGTATATGTCCCCAGAAATTACACTGAATCATCTCAAAAATTTCCATAGTTTTATTATCACTTAATAAGAAAGTTTTCGACATTGTTTGGATTTCAAACATACATCACACTTAGACAAATCAATACTGATACTGCCAACAACATGCAACAAATCAAAACATTATTTGAAGGGTGTTCTAGCCTTTGATGACAAACATCTTCAGCTCCCTCCTTATTCAACTTTAGTGCACTAAATTCTTCATCCTTTGAAAGAAATAGAGACTATATATGAGCTCTCCTGCTCCAGTCTGATTACTCGTTATACGATCCTGAATCACACATCCTAAGTAAAAAAATTGCATAACAAAACCACACTTTGCTATCAACTGTGATACTGAGATCAAATTATATTTCAATTCAAGGACAATCAACATGTTATCGAAACTAAAATCTTCGTCAAACACCACCGTTCCTTTCTTTTTATCAGTGGTTTTACTGCCATGAGGTAATCCAACTGAACAAGACCAAAACTATTTTGAGGCAGAAATAAAATCAGAGAAACATGTCATGTGATTGGATGCTCCTGTGTCTAAAACCCATTCAAAGGGATCAAAATTCTTACCAGCAAGTCGTGTTGTTGTTGTGCTTTGTTTCTAGTCTCCTAACAACTTGATCAAGCTCTGCCATTGATCATTGGTGAGACCCGTAAATCCATTCCGCTCTGCCTCAGAACTCGGCTCAACACTTCCCAAAGTTGTTGTGGTGTTTGCTCGTATCATTCCCAAGCTTGAGCCTCCAGGACCTTAGCCTCTGGTTCCTCATGTTCCTCATCCAGAATTGAAACCATTGTTGCATGAAGACTCACCCCACCATTCAAGATACCCGATTACTTGAAAACACATATCCAAAACATGTCATATCTTCTTACAAACAGAGCATACGGGCTTGATGTTATCTTCCTTTCCGATCAGCTTGTTGTCTTGAGAACCACCAGTTTTCATCGCAAAAGCAACATTTGTGTTCTGTTGTTCTCTTCCTCTCATTACTGTGTTAAGTCGTTCTACGGATTTTACTTTAAAGTAGACTTGATTCATCGACGAAAAGGGATCTGTGCTGATGATAGTAGTACACACAGCTCCGTAAATTTCATCATTCAAGCCGAGTAAATTTGATGAACCTTATCATCCTCTGTTTTCTTCTTGAGTTTCCTGTTATGTTGCATATGCAGCAACCACAATTGCAAGCCACTGGTGGATTATAGTTGGTCAAATTGTCCCAGAGTTTTGCTATTTTTCCAAAATAATCTATTAATCTTTCCTTCCCTTGACTGAGACACGCTAATTCAACTTTTATCTCTTGAACACGAGTTCCATTTCCTTCAGAGAAATGATCTTTGATTTCTTTCCACAGCTCATGTGAATCTTCCTTATTTGCTAGAGTCTTTTGACTTTACCATCAATAGTGTTAAGTATCCCTAGTGTCACCATCGAATGTGCTAACACCCAATCGTCATATGCAGAGTCATCTTCTGCCGGTTTCTTGACACTTCTGTCAAGAAAACCATATTTCTTCTTTACTCGTCGGTCAGTTCTCACCACTGGTGCCCACTCATCATAGTTCACGCCATCAAATTGCACTTGTGCAATCACACCTCCTGGATTCTCATTTGCTGCTAGTTGGTACATCTTGTTCTTCTCACTTATTGTTCCTTCGATAATCTCTTTTGACTTTTCAGCCATATAGGCTCTGATACCATGTAAAGCATTGTAGGGTTTATAAGAATTTTCTCTATGTTGTTAAGATGATGAGTATATAATATATATATATATATATATATACACATGAAAGGGAGACCCGAACCCTAAACTACAAATATGTACATTATCCAAATATAGAAAATATTGTATCGTATCTTAACAAATCGCCTAACAGTATACAAACATAGTTAACAAATCAAAGAAAAAATATTCTCATGCACACCATGAGACAACATCTAGTTTTCTCATATATTAATGTATATGATATATATGTGTTAAAACAAGTTGAACCAGATTATAATTTATTGCAAATATAAAACAGATACTCCACACTCTAATAATGATCATCAGTAGAGTTCGTTGCATATGCACTAATTTGATGCTTTTTTGTCAATAATTTGATTGATAAAATTTAGTTTCGTTTTTTAAACATATCCTATTTGGGGAGGTTTGGCTTCGAAGTTTATGTCGTTTACTCACGCCTAGCTTGAATTTGGACATGCACGAGTTGAAGTACAAAACGACTTCTCATTTAAAAGCCAAACAATTGAATTGGAGGCGCCACTTGGTTTGAAGTAGTTGACGCCAACAATGACCGTAACGTTTCCCATGATTTGAGAATTTAATGTTTTCCAACACTTTGAAAATTTTATCAGTCGAGAATTATATGAATGAGCACTAAATACTAAAGAATGGCTCCACGTATTGTCAACCCAAACTATTTGCATCATCCGTATCAAAACTATATAGCATAAACATTATTTGCCAAGAAGTTGGTGATATGTATGATTTTTAGCACGTTTTAGGAGTTGGTTTTTAGCCGTATACATGTATATATAATATATTATTATCATTTTAGAGTCCAAATAGCTTCATTCATTTACATTAGCATGCATTTTGC
>OVBA01006634.1:956-16479 GCA_900406435.1 Lepidium aucheri
AGAACCGCTTTCAAGACACCATTAGGGAAAACTCGGTTCCATCTGCTGTATGGTAAATCCTGTCACCTACCGGTCGAGCTCGAATACAAGGCTAATTGGGCTATCAAGCATCTCAACTATGACATCAAATCTGCCTCGGAAAGACGGTCACTGCAGATACATGAACTTGAAGAGATCCGACACTTGGCTTATGACAACTCGAGAATTTACAAAGAATGAACAAAAGCTGCACATGATAAGCGTATCCTAAACATAAGTTTTGCTCCTAATGATAAAGTTCATTTGTTTAACTCTTGTTTAAGAATCTTTTATGGTAAGCTTAGGTCAAGGTGGTCCGGTCCTTTCACCATCAAGGAAGTAAGACCCTATGGAGCTGTGGTTCTGCTCAATGACAAGGGAGAAGAATTTGTAGTTAATGGACAGCGCCTTAAACCATATTTTGGTGCTCCCGACAAAGTCAATGGAGATTTCATCTCTTTGACTAATATAACTCCCCCATAAAACCTCTCTTAGTCCAGCTATCAACTTTACACAAGCGCTGTGTGGGAGGCAACCCACTAATAGGTTAGTTTTTGCTTTATTTTTTGTTGATTTAAAGTCAAAGTTGTGTTTTGTTTTCAGGAAACGCGATGCGAGAGTACTGCCCGATCGATCCACGCAAAAATCAATCGTGCACCAGGGAATGAGAAAGACCGCACGATCCGCCAATCAACCAAAACTTTCCGCTCGATCTGCAACCCTGGTTTGTTTGCGCCCGATCCGTCGATCAACCGTTACATGCTACCCGATCAATCATCACCTATCATCTGTTTGCGCACAATCTGTTGACTGATTCTAGATCGTTCCATTCCTTGATTTCAATGGACCGATCGATCCAAGGTTGCTCGATCGATCCATACCTCCAGGTACGTTTTCTGAATCCCAAGCAATTTTAACTTACAACTTTTGGTTACTTTTGTTCTTCCTCCTACTGATACTCACACCGGGACGGTGTGAAGTAAGTCTGGGGGAGAACCATTTGTTTGCTAATGAAGTTTCTTTCTTTGTTTTGTTTTTGAGTCAAACATTGTTTTAGATAAGCTTTTGTCGGTTTAGGAACTATGATTTCTGAGGAATGGTACATTTCATAAGGGTTCAAGCTACCATTAATTTGATTTCTGACAAGCATTGTTGATTATTAGAAAACTCAGAGATTCATCAGCTGTTTGTCTTTTCGCCACTTCCTCTCGATTGTTTCAAAAATCCGGTATCAACTTCAACCTTAACCTGATATAATTTTCTTGTCTAGAGAGTTGGTATACATTAGATTAGATTATCAGTCTCTGTTTTGAGAACTTATCCCAAAGTTTGGTTCCCTTTTCTCAAAGTTTCGTGCACTTTAAATTTTAACAATCGAAGTAAGCCTAGGGTAAAATTTTCTCAATGCCGCTGCTCGTTTTTAAGGTAAGCTGGACGGTTCCGAGGATATATCCAATGATGTAATCCTTTTTACCTTACCAACTTGCTTACTGAGAGAAGCTCCAATGAAGCTACTCGTATTATACACCTTTGAAATTGCAAGAGAGAAACTACCGATAAAAAAAATACAATGATACCCTAGAAAAGTAGGGAGAAATCGGTTTGAAAAGAAAGGAATAAGAGGAAAGGAACCACGACATGGATGGTACTTAAGATTGAGAATGAGTCCATGTGTCTATTGATTGATATTCTCTGGATAAGACCGCACTTAGACTCCTAAGAGGTTGGTATCGTGATCTAGAACTTTTGTGTCTAATTTTGGAGTTAGGATGGACTAGTTGTTAAGTCTGGGGGAAGTATAAGGTGGTCTCTCTCTCATCGAATGAATCGAGTGTTATTTGCTTAGGTTCAAAGGTGTTAAATTCCTATGAAGAATGAGTTCTTGAGTTTGTATCTTTCTTTTGGATTCTGGTTTATTTGCTTAAGGACAAGCAAAAAGCCAAGTCTGGGGGAATTGATATACCTCATTTATACCGACTTATAGCTTACTAACTCATATGTTTATTTTAGTCTTTGTTGTGTTTTTAGAGTCTTTTCAGGTACAAAATGCAAGGATACTTTGGATTCCACATGTTGAGCAAGATTGGAGCTTAACTTTGGATTTTTCCACTACGAGATGAAGGATCGATCGATCAACACCAAGATCGATCGATCACAACTTTAAAGGAGAAAACTACGCTCGATCCAATGATCGACTTCTCATGCTTGACACGATCGGCCTCCATCCATCTATATCGTGTGCACGATCCACTACACGACCGAGCATTCAGAGATCGATAGAGCTATTTAAGAAGAAGTTACGCACGATTTGGAAGCTTCACGATAAAATGAAGAAACATTGATCGATCGAGCAGCTGAAGGATCGATCGATCAATGACGCTGCGAAGCGAAAACCAGATTTCCTTATTTTTGTACCAATTCGGTTTACTCTATATATTAGGTCAAAAAACGTTTTTAGATATAGCTTTTAAGATTAGACAAGTTATAGACGTTTGTTGTAACCTAGAGGAGAAGATTTCAGATCTTTACACCATTGGAGAAGAATTCCTAAACCTCTATTCTATTTATTTCGAATTTTCAATGAATTTCTTTACAATTGCTTGCTTGTTCTTTCTTTCCATGTCTGAGTAGTTCATAGTCGAGTTTAGGATATTCAAAGGATCTTAAAGGACATAAGGGTGAGGAGCAAATAGATTTTTAATAAGGATTCTCAGCCTAGAAACATGATAAATGCTTAGGTTAGAGTAGCTAACTAATCTATGATCTTAGGTTGCTTGTTATCCCAGAAGTTTAATAAGAACCAGAACCTTTCTAGGTAAGCAATACCTTCGCTACCAACGAGAGTTTATGTTAGGTTGGGTTGTGGAAACTTTGGAACAGTTGATATTGCGTGGTCAGATTTCTAGAACCAACAAGAGCTAGGATTCCTAGAATCTAAGCATAGTGGCTATCATTGCGAGAGTAGGTTAGTCAATCGTTATTTCTGAGTTAAGAACGGAACTGAACTTACCTGAATAGATTCCTCATTCTAACCTTTGATTTCCTTACGAATTCCCTAAGCTTGATGGCTTTAGTATTTGTTTTACATTACATTCCTTAGTTACAATCGATTCCAATCAGAATATTTGTCTTCTTAGCTCTAGTTAAATAATACAATCGTTAGTATGATAATTGATCTTCGTGGATTTGATCCCTAAATACTATTTCGTTTGATGTGCACTTGCAGTAGGATATAGGGTTAAAACTCGTTGTATCAATGTTTCAGAGAGTCCACCAAATATTAAGGAGTTCTTCTTAACATTTTTGGAAGTCAAAGACTATAGGGGGGAGGGAATTTTCAAGACTCTTCAAGATGCATTGATTGATCTTAAGTTAAATATCGACGATATAAGAGGACAAGGTTATGACAATGGACAAAATATGAAGGGAAAACATAAGGGAGTTTAGAAAATATTGCTTGATATAAATCTAAGGGCATTTTACACTCAATGTGGATGTCATAGTCTTAACCTTGCACTTTGTGATATGGCTTCTTCATCCAAGAAAGTTTTTTTGTTTTTTTGGCATTGTTCACCGGATATATTGTTTGTTTGCATCTTCAACCAATAATTGGGATGTGTTTAGAAAAATGGTGAATGGTATTACTCTTAAACCTTTGTCCCAAACTTGTTGGGAAAGTTGTGTTGATCGTGTTAAGGCAATAAGATTCCAAGCTTTGAAGATACAAGATGCAGTATTCTACTTGGCTAAATACAGTAATAATCCAGGACATCGAAGCGAAGCTGAGTCTCTTGCAGTGAGTGAAGTGTATGGCATTGGAGGGTTTGAATTTTTATTTGGAATGGTAATTTGGTATGATTTGCTTTATATGGTGAATATAGTGAGCAAAAGCTTACAATCAGAGGATATGGATTTTGAGGCAGCTATTTCTCACTTAGAAGGACTTGTTATTATTTTAAAAACTATAGAGAAACAGGTTTTGAAAAAGCAAAAGCTGAAGCTACACAAATTGCTATTGAGATGGAGATTAATCCAGTATTTCCTTCAAAACTGAAACCTTTAATTAGGAAAAAAAGCCAATATGGTGAAGATATTGAGAAAGTTCATGAAAGTGAGACAATATATGCAGAAGAGAGTTTTAGAGTTGATTACTTCATCAATATTATGGATCAAGCTATAATGTCTCTTGAGGTAAGATTCGAGCAATTTCAATGTTAGGAAGAAATCTTTGGGTTTTTGTTTGGTTTAAGGAAATTAAAGTCAGCAAAAGATGATGAGTTGAAGGCATCTCGTATCAAGCTTGAAGCTTTTTTAAAGCATGATGTGCATTCGGATGTAGATGGAGAAGACATGTTTGTGGAACTTAAACTTTTAACAGAAGTTTTCCAAAAGAAATTACAAAGCCGGTTGAGATATTAGAGTTTTTGAAAAAGATAGATGGTTGTTATCCAAAAACATGGATAACTTATCGTATATTACTAACAATCCCGGTATCAGATGCTTCTCTGGAAAGAAGTTTCTCAAAATTGAAGCTTATAAAGAATTACTTACGTTCGACTATGTCTCTGGAGCGATTGAATGGTTTAGCAATGATATCTATAGAACAAGATCTGGTTGAGAAGCTTGATTATCCGAAATTGATAAATGAGTTTGCAGAAAAGAAAGCAATGAGGATTATCTTTCAGTAAACAAAAATTAATGTTTAATGTTTATTTTTTTCAAACAAACTATGATATTACTTTTATATTTTCTGAATTGATCAGAAAAAATAAGGCATCAATTTTTTATTTGCTTTAGGAATCACAATACATAGAACTGGCACTGGTATATACTATTCTTACCTTCTTCATTGTCTCACATTTGTACAATAGCCTACCAGGATTTTCTTGTGTTGGAGAGATGAATTTCTTAATAACTTTTCCACACTCAAATCTTTTCCAGTATCTCTCTTATCCAATTATATTTGCTACTTCCAGTTTCATTGATTGAACTCATTTTATTCTTTAAAAATGCAATATAAGGAGAGAAACGTGATTCCTTTATTAAAAATATTGATTTCCACCTTATAGGCATCCTTTTTGTTTTTTTTTTCTTTTATTAAAATTCATTTTTTCCAACAAATCTATGTCAAATTTACAGTTAAAACTAGGATGCTATCCGTAAAAATTATGCGAGATTATTTGAATTTCATAACATTAGATAAATGGTTTATTTATATAAATAAATAATTTATTTTGCAGATTATTTTATATTTTTGGTCACATATTTAGTTTTTCATGTAATACAATAATCAATATGATATGTTGTGTACCATTTTAAAACAGATAGCATGTTTGTAAAGTCTAGTGTTTAAACTTTAAAAAGGTAAAAATATTGATGTATGCTTAATCAAATAGTTGTTAGAAATATTTTGAATAAAACAAGTTATTTAATTAATGAAATGCAGACGCACAGAATGTTAGTAATAATACGTTAATAAATATTTTAAACCAAACCATATACACACATAAGTATAACTGCGTAACGATACCTAGCCATGAGCATAAAACCAGATCCGAAGAACCAAACCTGGATCCCACCCAAAAAAGAAGATCTGAATCCAAACCTGAAAAATTTAAATATCCAAACGGGTCCAAAAATCTAAAACCCGAAGAACCGACCGAACCGAGAACCGAACAGCTACTAGAAAACCAAATTTTATAGTATTTTTAGAGTATTCTATGAGTAGTTTTTGGTATTTTTAGATATTTTTAAATATTTTTTGATTATGTGGATATTCAAAAGTATTTGTTTTTGTTTTTTAGGTCTTTATTGGTATTTTTAGGTATTTGTTTTGATATTTTTAAGATTTTTTGGATATTTCTAGGGTATTTGGGTATTCGAGTCATTTTTGGTTTTTTAAGTTAGGATCCCAACTGACCCAAACCCGAATGAAACCGACCCGGAATCAAATCAAAATAGTGACAGGTCCTATATGGGTAAAACAAAAAAATGACTACTTTTTACATAATTTCCGTCATAATTTTGTTGGTCATAGTTACTGGTGTTTTAGTGAGAAAGTAAAGAGAAGTGGGTAATTTTTTTTCTGCTAAGGTAAGTGAGTAGTTACAGGAGAATGTGGCTTCAGTTAGCGTGTGTTGTTCAAGACTTTCAAAATTAATTTTCATAAGAGGGTGATTATGATAGATCTATAATTAAGTTATGAGACAAAAAAACTTTAAAATTGGTATTTTTGTTAATTTTTTACAAATTGAGGTTAAAAAAGCATCCTCCATTTTATTAAGTTTAGGTAATTTATATTATGAATTTTTTCATATCTTTGATCGCATGCTTAGTTTTCATGTAATATTATAGTCGATATGATTTATGTTGTGTAGCATTTTAAAACAGATAGCATATTTGTAAAGTCTAGTGTTTGAACTTTAAAAAGGTAAAAATATTGATGTATGCTTAATAAGTCTAGCGTAACATAATTTCTTGCATTTCCCAAAGTACAGTTTATACTTTATACACCGTACAAAATCAATATTTTGGATTTCCCAACCAATCAAATCAGTTTATTATTCGGGAGGGAGAGTTAAATGAAAATTCCTCAAATTTTGATTTTTTAAACGGTGGGCTTTTGGGGTTCACTAAGCACCTTCAGCTGAGCCACTCAATTATTGGGTCATATTGAGCTCGGCCCATCACAGGTTAGAATAACAAATCCTTTTGTTATTTTGTTATATAGTCGATATACATGTAATCTTCTATATCTTCTTCTTGCTCGTGTGTAAGCTCCATTGATGTACTTGAAAACAAAAACCGACACAGAATCATAGTGAATTCCGGAATCAATTCCGAAGAGAAGTGTACCTACTTTTGTAGGGAACTCTATAATCTCTGAGTGTCATTCTTCTTTTTTTAGCTCAGGTTTTTTGATCGAACTTAATTCCAATAGTAAATCAATTGCACATGTTTTTCTACAAGTGCTATCAGAGCCAGGTTCAAGTGCGAGGTGATTCAAGGTTCCAGAAAGCTTACGATATTGATCGTCGCAAACCTGATTGAAGACCGATTTAATCTGGTGAAGTTGCAAGAAGATCCAAGGAGCATAAACTACTGGCCCCGATGAAGAAAAGGATTGCAACTCCAAAAAGATTTCATCTCTAAACGCAAAATCAAGGATCACAATGATTAGAAATCAGGGAGATTCAAACTCAAATTTGTTTTCCATATTGAAGTTTTATCAAAATTGTTCATTTTCAATCTATTCATAAGGCATACAAAGGACTGTATTGAGTCATATTCCGGGGTTATATCTTCACAGCAAGATCAACTATTCTGCAGGTAGAAGGTCTTCTAAGTGTGAGATAATGAAAGATGGAATCTACAACTGGAAGGTTTGAAATTGAAAGGTTTGATGGTAAAGGAGACTTTGGGTTATGGAAGTACAGAATGATGGGTCAGTTTGAACTTCAAAATTTACTATCTTTGATTGAGGAAGATCCTAATGAAGTTCAGTCAGAAGATCGGAAAGGTGAATCGGGAAAAGAAATCAAGATAAAAGCTAGAAGAAAGGATCCAAGTTGGGAAAAGAAAGATAGAAGAGCAAGAAGTCTTCTAGCTCAATGTTTGACTAATGTTGTCCTCGGGAAAATCATGAATGAGCCAACTGCATATGCTCAGTGGAAAGCATTGGAAAGAGACTATCAGACATAGACAATGCCAAATTGTATATACTTTAAGAAGTCGTTTTCAAGCTATAAAATGGAAGAAGAGAAGACGATTGAAGAGAATCTAGATCAGTTTCTCAAGTTGGTTTCAGATCTTGTTAGTGTAAACATCAACATTGATGATGAAGATCAAGCAATAGCCTTACTCACAGGATTACAACCTCCGTTCGAACTATTAGGTCACACTTCAGTTTGGAACAACAAAAGATTCACTGATAATGAATGATGTTATAACTGGAGCCTATGGAATGGAATCAAATCTGATTTAAAGAGGAGCTTTGTATAAGAAAAAGAATAGTTAAGAAGGGCTTATTGTTGAGTCAAAGAGAAGAGGAAGGTCACATACAAGATCAAAGATGAACTCAGACAACAAGAAAAGAGGAAATTCAAAAGAAAGAAACATATCAAAATCTGGATCAAGAAGCTCGAAAGGTTGCTGAAACTGTGGTGAAGAAGGTCACTAGAAAAGAGATTGTACTAAAGGAGACAACAGCCATACAAGCAAATCATCAAATTCTACGAATGTGGCAATGACTTTACCAGAACATATTGCCTTAACAGCGAGTCTTGTTGCAATAGGAGATGAGTGGGTTCTTGACTCTGGATGTACGTTGCACATAGCCCCAAGAAAGGAGTTGTTATTCGACTTAGAGGAGTTTGAGGGATATAGAGTGTAAAATGGGAAATAATACACATTGCATAGTAAAAGGCATAGGAAAGCTGTCTATTGAGAATCCAGATGGATCTATGGTTACTCTCAGTAATGTCAGATACATCCCAGAGATGGGAAGAAACTTAATTTCTTATGGGCAACTAGAACTAGCTGGATGTAATTATACAGGTGAAGATTTCGGAATAACATTCTTTAAGAAAAAGAAAAAGGCTATCTCAGGAAAATATAGAGATAGTCTCTTTTACTTACAAGGAAATGTAAAAAATCCTCAAGCGAATACAGTAAAAGACATAGCGAATACAAATGAAAGATGGAACTCTAGACTAGCGCATATGAGTCAGCAAAATATGGAAGTGTGGGCTAAGAAGGGAAGGTTAAAACATGAAGAGATTAAGGAAATTGATTTCCGTGAATCATGTGTTTTAGGTAAATCCCATAAGCAGAGCTTTCCTAAGGCTAAACATGTGACTAAGGAAATACTTGAGTATATTCACTTGGACTTGTGGGGATCACCTAATAATGTTACTCCAAGTTTCTCAGGGGAAAAGTACTTCCTATTTTCATAGATGATTACACAAAGAAGGTGTGGATATATTTCTTACAGTCAAAGGACCAACCTTTTCAAAAGTTTAAAGAGTGGAAAGTTTTAGTCGAAACTCAAACTGATAAGAAAAAAAGTGTCTAAAAACACACAATGGACTGGAGTTTTGCAAAAATAATTTTGATTCTTTGTGCAATGAATCTGGGATTAAAAGGCACAGAACAGTTCCCTACACTCCATAGTAGAATGGGGTCTTAGAAAGAATAAAATAGTACCATAATGGATAAAGTGAGAAGTATGCTTGCCGAAATAGGTTTGAATGGATAGTTTAGGGCAGAGGCAACATCAACAGCGGTGTATATCATAAATAGATCACCTACAGCAACTCTAAACATGGAAATTCCAGAGGAATTATGGACTGAGGGAACAATGATGATTTAGCTTCTGAAGGAATACAAGATTCAGGTGGAGTAAATCAAGATCAAAGTGACTCGGATATGGATCTCAATTCAGGAACAAAAACATCGAGCAGATCAGAAAGTGAGTCAGAAAAGGAAGAATCAGAGACTACTCAATCTACAAATATGGATGACTATGTTCTACCTAGATATGAGGACGAAGACAAATTAAACCACCTTCTCGTTTTGAAGATACAGACATTGTTGCTCATGCACTCTCAAGTATAGATTTAATAAGTGTGAAAGAACCTAAAAACTACTCAGAGGCAATGAAAAGCATTGACGGAGAGCTTTGGCACGCATGAATGAATGAAGAAATGGATTCATTGATTAAAACCACACTTGGGCGTACACAGATATACCTACAAATCAAAGGGTTATCGGGTGCAAATGGATCTTTAAATTCAAACCTGGATCAACAAGCACAGATAAACCTAGACATAAGGCAAGGTTAGTTGCAAAGGGTTTTGCACAGATTGAAGGCATAGACTATAATGAAGTTTATACACTAGTGGTAAAGCATGTTTCCATTCGTCTCCTGTTGTCAGCAGTTGCAAATGATGATATGGAATTGGATCAAATGGACGTTAAAACAGGTTTTTTACATAGAGTACTACAAGAGACAATATACCTGGAACAACTAGAAGGTTTTGTATCAAAAGGAAAAAAAGACAAAATCTATCTCTTGAAGAAGTCTCTATACGATTTAAAAGAGTCTCCCAGAGAATAGAATTTCAGATTCAACAGTTTTATGAAATCACATAAATTCAGGCAATGCATTTATGATCCATGTGTGTTCCTAAAAGGTTCAAATGTTAAGAATATGATCTAATTGTTACTCTACATAGATGTCATGTTAATAGCATTAGTTAGTAGAAAGAGTGTCAATGATCTAAAGCAGATGTTGATTATGGAATTTGACATGAATGACCTAGGAGCAGCAAGGAGAGTTTGGGGTATTAAAATTCTTAGGGATAGAAAGAAAGGAAAGCTCGTTTTATCACAGGAAGAGTAAATTGATAAAATGATCAAGCTATTTGGTATGAACGAATACAAAACAGTCCAAACACCGTTTGGGTCACACTTCAAACTCCAAAATTTCACTGATGAGCAAGAGAAAAACCAAGAGACAGAGATGAAGGACATACCTTACTCAAGCGCAGTCAGAAGCCTTATGTACGCGATGTTAGGATCTCGCCCTAATTTACCTTACACAGTTGGAATGGTTAGCATGTACATGTCAAAGCTAGACAAAATCATTGGTCAACAGTGTTGTGGATATTGAGATATCTTAAAATGGCAAAGAAAGTCAGTATAGCACTCACAAAAGGCTCAAATGCAAAGTAATAGGCTATTGTGATTCTGATTTTGCCTCAGACTTAGACAAAAGAAGATCTACAATTGGTTTTGTATTCACATTTGGAGGTAATACAGAAAGTTGGCGATCTAGACTACAGAAGGTAGTAGCATTATCTACAGCGGAGGCAGAATATATAGCCCTATCAGAAACAAGCAGAGAGGCAGTGTGTCTTAAAGGTAATTGTGAAGAAATGGGTTTCAATTAACAATCTATTGAAATACATTGCGATTCACAGAGTGCAATTTATTTGGAAAAGAACAATGATTGCGGAGAAAGGACGAAGCATATTCAGATCAAGTATAACTATATTAGAGAAGTTATCAAAGATGGTAAGGTACAGGTAAAGAAAATACATACATCTGTTAATCCAGTAGAAACATTTACAAAGACCTTATTTGGAGAGAAATTTAGCGGCTGCCTTAGGTCGCTGAACTTCTCAGAAGCTTGAACAACTTAAGGATCGAGTCTTGGTTCTCAAAGTCCAAGAGTCATGACTCGATAGATTACTGTTGGAGTAGACCTTCAACAGACAGATTTTGGGACTAACCTTCTACAAGTGTCAGTGGAAGGTTCCGCAGGATAACCGAAGATTGATACTTGATCATCGTCGTGATAGTATATCAGTCTGTTTGAGGTATCTATGACAAAACGAGCAAAAGGTCAGTGATTCACGGAGGTTTTCTTGTCTGAAAATGAGAGATGAGTGAAGAGAGCTAAGTGATCCAGGTTGAGATTTGTGGGCTTATGGGAGGTCCACTAAGCACCTTCAGCTGAGCCACTTTGTTATTGGGCCATATTAAGCTCGGCCCATCACATGTTAGAATAACAAATCCTTTTGTTATTGTGTTAGATAGTCGATTTACATGTAATCTTCTATATCTTCTTCTTCCTTGTGTGTAAGCTCCATTGATGTACTTGAAAACTAAAACTGACACAAAATCATAGTGAATTCGAGAATCAATTCTGAAGAGTGATGTACCTACTTTTGTAGGGAATTCTATAATCTCTGAGTGTCATTCTTCTTTCTTTAGCTCAATTTCTTGATCGAACTTAATAGCAACATTGAATCAATCGCACAAGTTTGTCTACATTAACTACTATAAAACCTTATTATCTATGAAACCTTCTCATTCCATCTGTTTTTTAGATCATCTTTTCCTTTATAGCAATCCATGTTAGGTAATTTATTTCTAACAACTCAAATTTCGTCTAACTAAATTCATTTATCATTGTTTTGCCGTAACGTATAAATCTCATACTTCTTATGATTTTCCATCCTTTTTTCTTTCGCTAGATCGGACCCTTCTATTTTGGTCATCGCTGGCGAGTGGGAATACTATGATTCAGGTGTATGGCATTTTATATGTGGAAAAATACATTTGCGAGATGTGTAGCTTTGGAGAAAATCATAAAGTCTGATGCATTTTTTAAGAAGATTTAGGTGGTGAATGGCAAACTAGTTTTTAATTTTCAGTTTTTAGTTTTTGGTTTTTAGTTTTTAGTTTTTAGATTTTGGTTTTTGGTTTTTGGTTTTTGGTTTTTGCAGTAAAATTAATTTTTCAAAATCATGAATGGCAACATTGATAATTTTTGGTTTTTGAACTTTTTTAGAAAATATTTTCGTTTTTGAATGTTTTTTCCCTACACGTGTTGAAGTACTAAATTAAATTTAAGTAATAAAATTTTGACCAGAAAAATAAAATAATTAAAACTAAAAACTTGTCAAATTTCATAAATAATAAAATAATTATAAATTATTCATATAAAAATTTATTTCATAGAAAATATATTACTTTATAAACTATTATTAATAAAAAATTCGTCATTTTGCTTTCTACATACCAAAAATTTGTTTAAATAAGCGGTCGCAAAGAAATGGTCGCAAAGAAGTGTGTCGTTATTAATGTTAAAGTCAAAACTAATTATCATTCAAATATGAAAGCTTAGAAAAATTCTAAGTTACATCCAAAATAAACACTACTTTTGGAAGCATAAAAAGTCATATAATATATGTTCGAAATTCAATACAAATAAATAACTTTTAACGTGGTTCCATAAACGAGTATGAGTTTCGTATAGTATAACCAATTTGTTTGGTATTTTTTTCAAAAAAAATTAAATAAATGTTAAAAAAAATCAAATCTCCTATATACTAAGACTCTCGAAACCTAAAAACTACAAAATTTTGGTTTTTGGTTTTTCAGTTAACTTTTAACATTGGCCTAGCCAATTTGTGAGAAAGCCGGCCAACTATTCCAATGCATGCATTTGCGGATGCGTTTACCATCTCTTTTCGTGATGACACATATCCGCCCTCCCAATATTACAAAATTCTCAAATTGACTTGTCCTTCGAAGATGATGCTGTTTTGGCAGAAGTTGTTAGAGTCGAAGTTGTCAACTTGGCCAAGAAAGATAAGCATATACAAGGTTGTAAAATTATCATGTTAAAGAAAAAAAAATTGTCCTATAAATTCTGAAGATGTCCTGTTAAGTGGGAGTGATAATGAGGACTACGACTACGATGGGTGGATGAAGTTGATTGGCAAAGAGTACCCTCCTAAGTAGGATCCATATAATTTGACAAATGAGCATATCGTTGTCTCGTCTGTAAATCTATACCTTATAATTTCTTAATCACATACATGTCAATCTTTGAATGATAAGAACATAAGCGGAAGCGTATCTTTTGGATCCATGGCTTATGATATGGAACCTGAATCCGATTCTTCCTCAAAGATGATGTCTCTAACTTCATTTCTCCCCCCAAATTCATTATCCTCAAAGAATGTGGCTGTTCCCGTCTCAAAAATGTTCTTTTGTGTGGGATCATAAAACTTATACACCCAAGATCGCTCAGAATAACCAATAAAGTAACTGCTCACAGTTCTGGAGTCCAATTGTTAAATCTATACTTTATGATTTCTTAATCACATACATGTCAATCTCTGAATGATAAGAACATAAGCGGAAGCGTACCTTTGGAATCCATGGTTTATGATCTGGATTTTGGTAATGACTCTTCCACAGCAAATCCAGAATAGCTTGATGTCTCTGGTGATGGGATGTAGAGAACGTTTTCTTTATTTTTCTGATTAGGGTTACTGTAGGGACCAAGACCTTCTATTTATATAGAATTAATTTCTAATTCGGCCCTTCATCAAAATTAGAAATTACTGAATGTTACCACATAATTTTGACTCCTTTAAATAATGACCCTAACACATTAATTATACATTTGTGACCCCAAAATAATTCTTACAATCTCCCACTGAGTCACATATGTATCCTGAAAATGTGATAGACTTTATGAGCTCAAAATTGTTATTATATACTTGAGTCTAAGCAATCTCGTCCATTAACTATAACAACATATGATCATGGCGGTCTTTGTTATAATAAAAAATAACTAAACCTTCCATGGTCACTGAAGTCAATACAGTCAAATGACATAGATCAATTACCAAAAGTGTGACATGAAAATCACATGAAAATTACTTAGTACATGTCGATTTTCAACTGGTCCTACCTTATTGAGATCCTTTAACTTTATTGTTCAAAAGAGTAAACTGAATACTTTATTTCTGATCAGAAAATGATATGTGCATAAACACAACTAAAACATAAAACCCAAAACCAAATGAAAAAGTCCCACTAAACCGAATGATCCTCAAACATTGTAACACCCATTCGAGCAGTATGCTCATGAAAGACCATTGTTGGAATACCTTTTGTAAGAGGATCTGCTATCATGGAGTTTGTTCCTAAGTGTTCTATGGAAATCTCTCCACTTTGTACCCTCTCCTGAACAACGAGAAACATAATCTCGATAAATTTGTACTTTGTCACGCTCCTATTTTTGTTGGAGTGCAAAACAACTGATTTATTGTCACAATATAACTTGAGTAGTCTTTCAATTCCCTCAGCAATCCACAGCCTAGTGACAAAATTCCTGAGCCAAAGTCCCTGATTGGATGCCTCAAATATTGCTACAAATTCTGCCGCCATTGTGGAGGAAGCTACGAGTGATTGTTTCACACTTCGCCAAGCAATAGCTCCACCAGCCAACAGATAAACATAGCCGGAAGTGGACTTTCTACTATCTTGACATCCAGCAAAATCAGAATCAGAATATTCAACGATCTCTAAGTTATCTGATCTCCGATATGTGACCATATAGTCCTTTGTTCTCTGCAGGTACCTCATGACCCTTTTGGCTGCTTTCCAATGGTCCAAACCTGGATTACTTAAGTATCTGCCCAAAACTCCAACAATGTACGCTAAATCCGGACGCGTACAAACTTGAGCATACATTAGACTTCCTATTGCCGAGGCATAAGGAATCTTCTGCATCTCCTGAATTTCCAAATTTCCTTTAGGGCACTTTTTGAGACTAAATTTGTCTCCCTTAGAGATTGAGGTATCTCCTGGTTTGCAATCCTGCATGCCAAATCTCTTTAATACTCTATCAATATAGGCCCTTTGTGACAACCCTAGAACACCTCGATTACGGTCTCGATGAATCTGGATTCCTAATACAAAGGATGCTTCACCAAGATCTTTCATCTCAAATTTCTCCTTAAGAAATTTCTTGGTCTCATGCAATATGCCAATATCATTAGTGGAAAGCAGTATGTCGTCGACATACAATACCAGGAAAATGCACTTAATCCCATTGAACTTGTGATACACACAATCTTCAACCAAGTTCACCTCAAAACCGAAAGAGGTGATTACCTCATGAAACTTGTGGTACCAT
>OVBA01006635.1:0-16479 GCA_900406435.1 Lepidium aucheri
ATAAATAAATAAATAAAACAAACAAATATTACCTAACCCGTGCATAGCACATGACATCATCTAGTTTATAAATAAACCCAAACAGTTATTTCAACCTCTAATTTCTATACAATTAAAATTAACAATAGATTTTTAAAACACCGTTTAATTAGTAGCAAAATAAACAACCTTTAGATACTACAAATCAACCCCTAACCAAATTAGAATTGGATATCTGCAAATAAAACAAATATTTGGAGGTAACTTATCACCAATCACTCAAAGATTAAGACCAAACTATACGTGCTATTCGTTACCAAACATTTGTTTATGAATCTCATTCTCCAATAACTCAAATGTTAGAACATTTAAAGTTCTTTGAAAACAGTTTTAAGAGGCATAGTCTAATTAAAGCAATTTAGAAATATTAAGATCGCTTTACATAAAACTCTTAATGATGTCAGATGGTTTTGCTTTAAGAATATATACGCTTTTGAACAGCTCTCATGAGGATCTAACTTCTGGAACTCTGTGTAAAGCTGGTCTCCAATCATCACTACCTTTTCCTCCACCGTGGCTCTGCCTCATAAATTCATCTCCACCGTTTTCTCCGGCCACCTATTAAATCGATCAAAATAAACAGAGAATCTTTAAAGACGAAGCATTGTAAGATTAACGTCAAAGAACTCTCAGTTCCCTACCAATCTGTGATGACAAAACCCTGCAAAAATAGAAATAAAGGCTTTAGTGTTGGATAAGCTCAAAAGAAGATAAATTTGGTGAACAAGTTTCTAACAATAAGATTTAGTTTGTTAGGATAAGTTAATTTAGGATTAAAAGGACCTAATCCTAGGTTTAAGAAAGTAGTGTTAAATCTATAAATACCTTAGTTGAGTTGTGACTATAGGCAAGACTATGGGTTGTTTAGTTTTTTGAGTTATATTTTCTAAGCAATAAAAAAGAGCAATTTCTTTAATCAAAGTCACAAAGTAATCGTTACTTTAATTGGTATTAGAGTAAACCAGGCTGTTCTAGAAAAATCGAAGCCATGGTTGATGATGTCAAAACATCAAAAACAAGGGACCATATGTACCAACATCAGTGGTGTGTCCAATGCTGAATTGATCGAACTACACGGTGTGGTAAGTGAGAATGAATGTGCTTTTACGTGTGCATGAGGTTTGGGAGGTGATTGATCCCGGATCAACTATTGCCAAGAAGAACGACCTAGCAATCTCATTACTCTTTCAATCTATACCCAAAAGTCTCATATTACAAGTTGGGGAACAAGATTCAGATTCAGCCAAAAACTTATGGGAAGCTATTTAATCAAGGCATGTAGGAGCAGAAAGAGTCAGAGAAGCGAGTTTACAAACTCTTATGTCCGAGTTTGAGCGAATGAGAATGAGAGAATCAGATACAATAGATACCTTCATTGGGAATTTATCAGAGATCACTTCGAAAGCAGTGGCTCTCAGATTAGAAATTGAGGAATCTAAGTTGGTTAAGAAGTTTCTCAATGGTTTACCTCCTCAATGGTTTATACACATGACTGCGTTACTAGAATAAGTGCTTGACCTAAAAAAACCGGTTACAAAGATATTGTTGGTCGACTTAAAGATTATGAAGAGAGACTTGTTCTACAAGAAAAACATGATTATGAAGAGAACTTAATGTAAGCTAATTACAAGAAAGAAGGATCAAGGTATGAAAACGCGAGAGGAAGAGGTAGAGGTCGAGGAAGATCTAACTCGAGAGATCAAGAAAGATCGATCACAAATCGTGTGTTTTCGATGTGATAAAAAGGGATATTTTGCTTCGGTTTGTCCAGAAAGGAAAAAGAAACTAGAAGAGATGAATAAGGTGGAAGTAAAAGAGAACGAAGAGAAAGAAGAAGGAAACGATGAAGAATCTCTCTTTGTACACAATATTGTCTTTCTAAACGAAGAAAATGTGATGCCTAAGAAATACGAAAAGGAAAAACAAGACGATGGGCATTGGTACTTGGATAATAGAACTAGCAATCATATGATGGGAGAAAAGGTTTTCTTCTCGGAACTAAACAAAAGGGTGAAAGGGAGAGTAAGGTTTGGTGATGGCTCGTGTGTAGACATAGAAGGGAAGGGTTCAATATTGCTTAAAGGAAAAACAGGAGATCAAAAATTACTCACGGATATCTACTACATCTCGGGACTCAAAAGCAACATATTGAGTCTAGGGCAAGCAATTGAGAATGGTTGTGATGTTAGAATGAATGATAACTACTTAACACTCCATGATTTATACAGAAAGCTACTCCTCAAGGTCTTAAGATCACCGAATAGACTTTACAAGATCAAACTTAAAATTGGAAAGCCGATATGTTTTCATTCTCGACTTGATAAAGAAAGGTGGATGTGGCATGCTAGGTTCAGTCACATAAGTTTCAAAACCATTGAAATTATGTCAAAATACAAGATGGTCTGAGGGTTACCAAGAATCTAAGGAGAAAAAAAAACTATGTGACTCATGCTTGGTGGGAAAGAAAGCAAGGATAGCTTTTCCAAAAGGGACACAATTCCGAGCTTCAAAGGTGTTAGAACTACTTCATGCTGATTTATGTGGACCAATCTCACCTCATACACATGCATAGGTATATTTTCGTGATTATTGATGACTATTCAAGATATATGTGGACTATCTTGTTGAAAGAAAAAGGAGAAGCTTAGGAAAGGTTCAAAACCTTCAAGATGATGATAGAAAAGGAACTTGAAAGATCGATTACAACTCTAAGAACGGATAAAGGAAGAGAGTTTACATCAAAGAATTTTCAAGATTTTTGTTTCAAGAATGGGTCAAAAGTCTTCTAACAGCTCTTTACACTCCACAACAAAATGAAATAGTCGAAAGAAGAAATCGGACCCTAATGGAGATGATAAGAAGCATACTCAAAGCTATGAAGGTTCCGAATTTTCTTTGGGGCGAAGCAATACGACATTCAACATATGTGATTAATAGGGTTTCAACGAGAGCTTTAAAGAATCAAACTCCCTATGAATGTCTTAGAAACAAGAAACCAATCATAGAACATCTCCGAGTGTTTGGTTATGTTGCACACACCAAGATTGAACCCATAAATATCAAGAACCTCGACGATAGATCACAAGTTTTGGTACATCTTGGTGTTGAACCCGAATCCAAAGCCTATAGACTCTATAAACCGAAAACAAAGAGAATTATAGTTAGTCGAGATGTTGTTTTTGATGAGACAACATGTTGGAATTGGAAGGGAGATAAGAATGAAGAAAGTAACAAAAATACAAGATCTTTCGAGTTACCTTGGGGAGGAATTAACGATAAGGATGAAGGATTACATCATGAGATCGATGATCAAGAAGATAATATACAAGAAGGAGAAGGAAATCCTGAGGATGATGACAATGAACATCACAAAGAAGAAGAAGAAGAAGAAGTGGATATACAACCGCAACCTAGAAGGACAAGTAGACAAGACCAAACTATCTTAGTGATTATGTAACTTGCAGATTTAGAGTGTGTGAAACTTCTTCTTCTTATCAATGATGAACCAACAGAGTTATCAAGAGGCAAAAGAATCAAAAGAACGGACAAAAGCCTGCCTTGAAGAAATTTGTTCGATCAATAAGAACAAGACATGGTTCTTGGTTGATAAACCGCAAGGAGCTAAGGTGATTGGACTTAAATGGGTCTTTAAAATTAAAAGAAACGCTGATGGGAAAATCAACAAGTTTAGAGCAAGGTTAGGAGCAAAAGGTTATGTACAAAAACAAGGCATAGATTACGAAGAAGCTTTTGCTTCAGTTGCAAGAATCAAAACAATCCGAATGCTTGTTGGTATAGCTGCGGATGAAGGATGAGAAATACATCATCTTGATGTAAAAACAGCATTCCTACATAGAGAACTCAACGAGGAGGTCTATGTCTCTCAACCCGAAGGATTTGAAAAGAAGGGAGAAGAACACAAGGTTTTCAAACTCTCAAAAGCCTTATACGGGTTGAGACAAACTCCAAGAGCATGGAATGCTAAGCTAGATCAGATTTTGAGGGGCTTGAAATTCAAGAGATGCTAGAAAGAAAGAGCCGTATATCGAAAGGAGGAAGGGGAAAAGATTATCATTGTTGCTATTTATGTAGATGATCTATTTGTCTTAGGGAATATCATCAAAGTTATCAACAAGTTTAAGCAAGGAATGACAGTGAAATTTGAGATGGCTTACCTAGGGAAGCTTACTTACTATTTTGGGATGGAAGTGGTACAAGACAATAAGGGAATCACAATTAAACAAGAAGTTTATGCACTTCAAATTCTTCAAGAAGTAGGCTTAGGCACATGTAATCCTACTCAAGTTCCAATGGAGTTTGGATTGAAGTTGTCAAAAGCCATGGAAGAAAAATAAGTCGATGCAACAACATATCAAAGAAGAATAGGATGCCTTCGACATCTTCTACATACTAGACCTGATTTATCATTCTCAGTGGAAGTTTTAACTCGATACATGCATGATCCAAGAAAGTCACATGATGTAGCACTTAAACAAATTTTAAGGTATGTAAGAGGAACTTTAAGCTATGGCCTTAAATACGAAAGAGGAGGAACAAAGGAGATCGTAGGGTATAGTGATACTAGTCACAACATTGATCCCGATGATGGAAGAAGCACAATGGGGCATGTGTTTTAGCTTGGTAAAACACCGATTTCAAGGTACTCTCAAAAGCAAAAAACAATAGCTTTATCTTCTTGTGAGGCCGAGTTCATGACAGAAACGGAAACATCAAAACAAGTTATTTGGCTTCAGGAGTTGATGAGTGAAGTTACATGAAAAGTTTGCAAGAAAACAACTATACGAATCGACAATAAATCAGCTATAAAACTAACACGAAATCCAGTTTTCCATGGTAGAAGCAAACACATCCATAAAAGGTATCATTGCATACGATAATGTATAGAGAATGATCAAATTGGTGTTGAATATGTGTCCGGAAACGAGCAATGTGTGGACATACTAACAAAGGCATTGGCAAGACTCAAGTTCAAATAAATAAGGATGATGATCGGACTTCAAGATTTATCGAAGAATCACTTTGACATTAAAGGGTGGTGTTCACAAAGTTTTAACCCTATGAATCCTATTGCAAGTGCACAACAATGTAGTAGTAGTACTTAGAGATCAAATCCAAGAAGAACCAAGTTTTCAATCACTCAATCTGAAATTCATGCTATACTAATAAAATAATCGAATGTAAACTAACAACTCAAACGGTTTGCAATATGATAAAAAGCATCAGGCTTTGAGTATTCGTCAGGAAATAGAAATCAGATTGGGAAAATATTCAGGAACAAATAAGCACCATTCTCGACTTGAACATAAAGATGTGACAAATCCACTATCGTGGTATTTGTTACTCTATCAAACAACCTAGAGATCCTAACTATCATTGGTTCCAGATTCCAAAAGTAAGAGAAATCCCATCCCACTCTTTCCTTTTTACGCCCCTCCGCCGCCACACGAGAGGGACATGGGGGCGATTCAAATTCTCGTTTCTAGTTCCAAAATGAGATAGGCTTTAACAAGTAGGTTCAATTATCCATAATGAATCATAACAATCAACTATTGCTGGTTAGATCCAATTACTCATTTATGCTAGTTCAAGAATTCTACAAGCTTTTGGAATGTAAAACAACCCATGATCATAGATTAGGTGATCAAGCTAATCTAAGCATTACACACAAGCATAGATGGAGAATTCTATAGATCAAATCATATTCAATCCCTAATCATTGATCCCTAAATCCGTAGAAACCCTAAACCTGATTAGGTAACTACTCAGACATGATTAAACAAACAATAAAAGGCATAATGATGAATAACATGAAATTCGAATGTAATTAATAAAAAGAGTTCAGAAATATTCTCAAAAGTATAATGGAATTCTTCTCCCAGCTTACAAAGTATTCTCTGAGTCGAAAATTATGTCTCTCTTCCTTTCTAAAATGATAAAATAACTATTTATATGATCTTAAAAACGCAGGTGCAAAACATGAAAATTAGGTCTTTTAAACTCGCAGGCTCGACGATCGATCAATCAAGAGGGCTGATTGATCGATCTGAGTTGATTGCTTGATCTTCAAAGTCTTGTTCGATTAATGGGTCGAGCGATGCCTTCAATGTAAAGTCGATCGATCGATCCATGATGTGTAAGTCGATCACTGGGTCGAGCGATGCTTTCTGTGGGATGATGATTGATCGATCTGTGTGATGTAGGTCGATCAATGGGTCAAAAATAGCTTCCAATGGGGTAGTGACCGATCGATCAAGGGGTTGATCGATCGATCTCCAATCTTTTCTGAAAACTCCAGAAACTGCTCCGATTCATCTTAAGTCATGCTCTACGTGTATAATCTAAAATAAACCTGTTTTCACCTGGAAAAGACTCTAAAACACATACAATGAATCTGAAAATATGCGAATTAGTGAGCTAGAAACCGATAAAAATAAGGTATATTAATTCCCCTAGACTTAGCTTTTTGCTTGTCCTCAAGCAAAGAATGAAAAGACTAACAGAAAGATTCCACTTAAAGAACTCATTTGTCATTAGAACATTGCATATCAATTCCATAATAAACCACAAAATACTTACCTGTCAGAATCGAGACCACCTTGTACTTCCCCCAGACTTTGAAAATTACCCAAGCTGAACTCCACAATACAAGCAAGTAATCCGAATTAACCATATCGACTTCCTAAAGTTTCTAAGTGCAGTATCACCAATGGAACATCGATCAGAGGACACATGAGTTTCTCTTTCAATCTCAAGACTACCTTTGATATGATTCTCTTCCTCTCATTTCGCTACAATGTAGTCAATTTTTCTCTACTTTTCTAGGGTGTCATTTTTTTATCGGCTGCTTTCCTTGGTAACTCAAAGAATATAACAAGAGTAGCTTCGTTGGAGTTTCCCTAGGTAAGCTAAAATTTTCAAGAAATTGGCACCATCATTGATGTGAATCTCAGGCTACCATCACTATATAAACACAAACAGCATCATTGGAGAACTCTTACCCTTGGCTTACCACATGCACAACTTTATCAACTAGGTACTTCAGATTAAGCACAACATACAACAAAATGATTAAGAGAGGAGGAACCATACTCACACAGGAAAATCTGTCATTGCACAGAGAATAGAACTCGATCCTAAGTATACCAGCTCCATATGCAAGAAATTTAAGTTAGTTTAGGTGTGACGTCGAGATGAGATCCCTCAAAAACCGACATAGATATGGGTGGAACTGTAGTAGTGTCAAGTCTCTAGGTTTTCCAATAATCAATTGATCCCTGACAAACAAAAATTGATGGTACTTAGTTCATGACATGCAACAATCCTTAAAAGTCATAGTTTTAGGCAAATTGGTTCTTAGACATCAAAAAGACAGCAATGTAAATAGAAAATGTCTAAAATAATAAAGCTAAAAACACAAAAAAAAAAGAGAAAAAAGCGTTAGTCACAGAAAGTTTGTTCCCCCAAACTTACTTTACACCGTCCCAGTGTATAAATAAACCTAAAAAAAACATGATTTACACATAAAAAGAAAACAAACATAAAGATAAATCAAGTTCAAAATGAAAAATAAAAAGATAATGGTGAGAAAGTGTCATAGAATGACTAAGGACTCTGACTCTCTCGGTCTCCTAGTGCACGTCGACGGCGTGAGAGGCGGTGGTTAAGTGGCTGATCATCCTCATCATCCAATCCCTCATCACACTGACATCCAGCAACGTCAGGTCTTACAGCCTCTGCTCGCCTGCTACTCTCAGGTCAGTCCTCATTAGGTGTGAACATACAGAAAGCAACATGGATCTTCCTCAAAGCATCTCATAGTCGTCTCCTCATAGAGTGCTTCCTCACCTCGTTCTCATAATGCCAACGCCTCCATAAAGTCATCAGAGAAATGAGGTACATCGAACTCTTCACTGTACTCTGGAATCAAGTGCTTGAGAGTCTGAACAATGTTGGGCTATGGCGGTGGTGGCACTAAAGCTGCAGAAGGTCTATGCCAAGCAGTACGTCGCTGAACCTACAACGGATCTGCCTCAACCTCAGTGATTTGTGGATAAGTCAAATAAGGCTCAAACATGACATTCTGACGACATGTGAGAGAAGTAACCTCAGTAGCTGGAAGCTTGCACCAACAGGATTTCTAATCCTGAGCATAGTACAACCACTTCTCTTTCTCTGCAAGGTAGCGAAAGTTGGTCAAAACCCGATCATCCATAAGCTTGATCATATCGTTCCTGAGATGAGTGTGAAGATCGAGGTGGTGAAACTGAAACATGGAAGTGAGCAAACTCCCTATAGTCTCGACAACTGGTGGGCTAAGCGTTCCTTTGAACCTACGCTCTATGAGCAGCTTTGCAAAAACAAATCCCTAATTGATGTCAAGTGGATTGTACTGGGGAGCCGGACTATCGCCATACGAATCAGGAACAACATGGGCGATGGCATGGTGCATAATCTCAAGCTCAGGCTTCGTGACAGACGGGTTGATCTCCTTGCAAAGAACAGTCAAACCCAGTAGCTTAGCCATGATCCAAACCGCAGGGTATCAAATGTGTGTAAGCTTAGAATCCTTTCCCTGAAAGCCACCCTCAGCTAGAATATGCCACAAAGCATCATTAGGTGTGTTGTCACTAGAAGGAAACCTGTCGTTTGCATCATCTCTGAACCCATAAAGCCTGCATAACTCTGCAACCGTAATATGGTATACTGCTCTCTTGTATAGATATGTGACATATAAGGCATATAGTAGAGCATGTGGGTCGGCGGCCAAGTGGATATCACAAGTGGCGAAAAACTATATCACCGGCTCAGGATACAATGGATAAGGAGTACATATGCACGTACCTAAATCCAATCTCTCAATCATCCCTGTAACATCATCCAAAAATCCAACTTGTCCATAGTCGTCAGACAAAGAAACTTGGTCGGTAATAGCTTGTTCAGAAGCATCTGATCATAGAAGATTCCATGGAATGGTTGCCAACCATCCTCAGCCTTACGCCTCTTGTAGGCATTTTCCAACCTCAACAAAGTTGTACTAGTCCTATTCCTCAAATTTCTCTCAAAAGGCTCACCATCCGTCCTAAGCCATGGCGGAAGTGCCCTTATTGACGCCGTAGTCATACCTGCAGCCTGCTCTTTACCCTGTCTAGAACTCTCTCCAGCTGTAAGGTTTGATGATCTCCTAACCTTCTGTGATGGTACCTTAGGTTGCCTAGTTCTATCCATGATCTCCACATAACCAAAACAAAGAAAAATCGATAAATCAGTTTTTTTCTTTCAAAGGGTTGAGAATTTCAAAACTATGAAACTTTAGGAAATAATATTGTGAATCAATGTCTAAACCAATCAATAACAACAACAATCATCCAGCAATGCATCATTGATCACAATATTCAACTTCCAATCCAAAAATTCCTAAAATTCTCCTTCAACCTAGCACATTGGTTTCTAAGCACAAATCAATCCGATCCTGAGCTAGTGGGTTTTGAAATCACCATATAACAATGATAAGATATTGAATTTACACAATAAATCATCAAAGAATCAAAACCCAAAATCTTTCCAAACCTTCATGAAACTCAGACTGTAAATCATCAATTTAGAGGTCTTACCTTTTGCCAATCGAGAAAGCTAATAGGATAATCAGATAGAGGAGGAAAATCTGAGTGGAATAATCGATGAAAACAGTTAAAAATCAAAGAAGTTACGTGCTCTGGAATTTTTTCTCTCAAAATCATGATAGAGAAAAAAAGAAGATAATCCCGTGTAACCCTTGCTTTCATCAATTTAAAGCACTTACCTTGGCCGTCGATCGATCGATCATCGAATGTTCATAAATTTCCTTGTCTGCTTGATCGATCGATTACATATGGTTGGGTCAATCAACCAATCGAGCGATAACTCATGCGCATCCTTGATCGATCGATCTACCTGCTGCATGTCGAACATTCGATCGAGCGTGTACTGCTTTCCTCTCTTGATCAATTAATCCATTTTCAGTGGATCGATCAACCGCTCAAAGATTGTTTCCATGTGCTGCAGATCGATCGATCTTTACCCAGATTGATCGATCTCGTCCCTGATATGACTTTTTCTCACCTAAAACAAAATCAAAAAATCAAACAAAATAAAAAAATCAAACAAAAATAGGAAAACTATAAAAAAACTACCTAATAGTGGGTTACCTCCCACTCAACGCTTGTTTAAAGTCATTAGCTTGAATTTTGTGTTACTCAAATAGTGGATTGATCCTTGGAAGGAATGTTCACTCCCTTGATCTCTTATTTGCCAACGATGAACTCTCTTAGTTATTTATCCTTCCTGTGGAATTCAACACATGTAACATCCAGCAACACTACAGTTCTATCAGGGTGAATCTCTTTCACAGAGAATGGTCCCGAAGTATTAAGTCCAAGCTTCCCTGCAAAAATCTTATGACACAAACGTTGAGAAGCAAACTAATTATATGAATCAGACTTATCATCGAGGATACATGTGTCGTCTTGCTCAACTGAATCCTTTGCTAGCTCACGACAAATACTATACTCCTCATCCGACTCATATTCTGGCTCACAAACACTCAACTTTGTAGAACCCAAATCTTCCAACTTCGAGTCAACTTTCTTCCTAGTAGAAACGCTGATTACACCACAAAAATCACTTGGTGGAACTCTAATCGGATATGACACTGCTTTGTCAACCCTCTCCAGCACAACTCTCTTGTTAGGGAAATTGATTTTTGCTCCTACTGTGTTGAGAAAAGGTCTCCCCAACAGTATTGGCACTACTCCATCTCTAGCTATCTCAATTACAGTACAGTCGGTTAGAATATTGCAATTTCCCACAAGAACAGTAAAATCAATCAGCCTTCCCCTAGGGCTTTTAGATGTCGCATCTCAGAAAGAGATGGACGAGTTGTGCTCCTGCATAATCCCAAGCTTCTTCATTGTCTCCAGAGAGATAACATTAACACTAGCACCTGAATCACAAAGGGCATCACTGAGAATTAGTTTGCCTAAGATACAAGGAATGGTGAACTCTCCCAGATTCTCAAGCTTAGTCAACTCTCTTGGAAAAGGTATAGGAGGCCTATACTTTCCCTCCTTAGCCGCTGCACCATCATCAACTTCAGACTTCACCACATTGCATGATTCTTTCGGATTCTTCTCAACTTTTCCAGGTAGAGCTCCTTGAGGTCTCCTTATAGCTTTAGCAGTCTGAGCTACTTGAGTGTCTAGCTGCTTTAGATGCATAGAGACTGACTAAAACTTGTTGTTCAAATCATTGTACATGCTCTCTACCTTAGTGTTGAGCTTGCAGGTAGACTTTTGTTACTCGGTTGCAAGCTGTTGGTTCAAAGCCTTGATCTCATCATTTGAAGTACCTGAAGAGCTCGCTGTGGTGGTGCTTTCTGCCGCCATAGCTTGACCATTTTCTGCCAGTTGCTTCCTCCTAAGTTATGGTTGAAAGGCTTCTGATTGTTCCATCTCTGGCCAGAACCTTTCACAAACGGTTTCCCTTGGAAAGGCGATCCCTGAGGTATAAGTGGAGCTAGAAACACAACATCCTGGGGGTTCTCCACATTAGTGCTATTGTAAGAGAGATAGTTAGGATTCTATCCCTCGTTTTGCCAGTTAACATACTCGACTTCTCTATGCTCATCAGCCATCTCAGAATCATCTTGAACCTGCGCTACATCTCTACAGTCATCCAGCTGATGCACTCCTCTTTGAACACCTTGATTTGCCTTGATAAGAATATCAAGTTTCTTAGCAATCTCATCGATCCTCTGAATCTCCACACTGTTGACCTTTCTGCTTTAGTCACACTGTGGACTGTAGTTTCCTGAACTCGTAGCCAAGTTGTCTATGAGGGTGAAAGCTTCATCCCTAGTGTTAGTCATGAAGTCTCCATTACTTGCTGCATTCAGTGAGTTCTTGTACTTCCAATCGATGCCACCATATAAAGTGTTCAACAACTGCTAATCCGAATACCAATGGTGTGGACAGTCTCGTTGATTCTCCTTGAATCGCTCCCATGCTTCATTCAAAGACTCACTAGAACATTGCTGAAACGCTGAAATCTTGCTTCTCAATGCTGTAGTCTTCGACTTAGTATAGAACTGATCCAAGAAGGCAGTCTTAACTTCTTCCTATGTGGTGAGTGAACCTGGAGGCAAAGATCGCAACCACCTAGAAACTTTGTCAGAAAGTGAATGGTGAAACAACTTACACTTCACATAGTCTGTAGGGACTCCATTTGAACTTGTGGTACTGCACATATCTTCAAAGTTCTCAATATGATCCATCGGATTCTCTCCCAGGAGACCATTGAAGACATATTACTTCACTAATCAAATATGCTAAGGCTTAATCTCATAGTCTTGCCTCTGGATAGGTGGAGGTCAAATAACATACCTATTCTGATAGTAAGTGTGAGGTGTATCCATGTCACCTATAGCTCGGCATTGAGGCTATTCCTGCTGCCTTCTAAGCATAGCTAGATCTCTCTGCAACTGCTCAACTGTTTGCTGAACATCCTGGTTTCTCTAAACAGCGGACTCAGTCTCACGGTCCTGAGGAATTTGGTTGTTTTCTTGATTCATTGCTTTTGCTATGTGATTTTCTCTTTTAACTCTAGCTAGTTCTTCGTTGGCAAAACCATGTAGATTATCTGAACCTTGACTTTTTCTGTTCATAAACCTGAAACAAAACAAAAAAAACACAAAACAAAACATATGTAAAAGAGTATAGACTAAAACTCGAATATCAATCGAAAGGCAACCAATTGATTCCCCGGTAACGGCGCCACAAACTTGGTGTTCACAAAGTTTTAACCCTATGAATCCTACTGCAAGTGCACAACAATGTAGTAGTAGTACTTACGGATCGAATCCACGAAGAACCAAATTTGAACTTTCATCCAAAATTCAAGCTATAATAATAGAATAATCGAATGTAAACTACAACTTAAACGGTTTGTAATATAATAAAAAACATCAGGCTTTGAGTATTCATCAGGAAATAGAAATCAGACAGGGAAAATATTCAGGAACAAATAGGCACCATTCTCGACTTGAACATAAAGGTTTGACAAATCCACTATCGTGGTATTTGTCACTCTATTAAACAACCTAGAGATCCTAACTATCGTTGGTTCCAGATTCTAGATAGGCTTTAACAAGTAGGTTGAATTATCCACAATTAATCCTAACAATCAACTATCACTGATTAGATTCAATTGCTCATCTATGCTAGTTCAGGAATTTTACAAGCTTTTGGAATGTAAAACAAACTATGATAATAGATTAGGTGATCAAGCTAATCTAAGCATTACACACAAGCATAGATAGAGAATTCTGTAGATCAAATCCTATTCAATCCCTAATCATTGATTCCTAAATTCCTAGAAACCCTAAACCTGATTAGGTAACTACTCAGACATGATTAAACAAACAATATAAGGTATAATGATGAAGAACATGAAATTCGAATGTAATTAATAAAAAAGGGTTCAGAAATATTCCCAAAAGTATGATAGAGTTCTTCTCCCATCTTACAAAGTACTCTCTGAGTCGAAAATTATGCCTCTTGTACTTTCTAAAACGATAAAACAACTATGTATATGATCCTAAAAATACAGGTGCAAAACAAGAAAATTAGGTCTTTAAGCTCGCAGGCTCGACGATCAATCAATCAAGAGGGCTGATAGATTGATCTGAATTGATTGCTTGATCTTCAAAGTCTTGTTCGATCAATGGGTCAAGCGATGCTTTCAATGTAAGCCGATCGATCGATCCATGATGTCTAGGTCGATCACTGGGTCGAGCGATGCTTTCTGTGGGATGATGATCGATCGATCTGTGTGATGTATGTCGATCAATGGGTCGAACGTAGCTTCCAATGGGGTAGTGATCGATCGATCAAGGGGTTGAACAATCGATATCCAATCTTTGCTAAAAACTCTAGAACTGCTCTGATTCATCCTAAGTCATGCTCTACGTGTATAATCCGAAATAAACCTGTTTTTCACTTGAAAAGACTCTAAAACACAAACAATGAATCTGATAACATGCGATTTAGTGAGATAGAAACCGATAAATATGAGGTATATCAAGGGGGGAAATGTTGGTAAGCTCAAAAGAAGATAAACTTGGTGAACAAGTTTCTAGCAATAAGATTTAGTTTGTTGGGATAAGATATTCTCCAAGTTAGTTTAGGATTAAAAGGATCTATTCCTAATTAGTTTAGTTTAAGAGAGTTGTGTTAAATCTATAAATACCTTAGTTGAGTTGTGACTATAGGCAAGACTTTGATTGTTTAGTTTTTTGAGTTATATTTTCTAAGCAATAAAAAGGAACAATTTCTTTAATCAAAGTTACAAAGCAATCGTTACTTCATTCAGGACCAAAGCACATAAGATAATATATGCATAAAATTTGAAAATCATATATACTCAATCTGAACTTCAACTTGTTCTCGAGGAAACCCGTGACAATTTCCCTGTTTACATGCATTCTCAAACCGTTCCCAACAAAGAAACATCTGCCCCACAAGTATATTGACGCGTCCATTTGTAGACTCTATATGTTTAAGAATACTTTCATGGTAAGCAAGGTTCCCAATAATTCTAAGACAAAATTTTTTGCAATCCAAAATGAAAAAGAGATATAAACATCAAAGTCAATTCAGGAAGACCAAGATAAGTTAAAATGATTAGACTTAGACATTTATAAGAAACATACTAATTTATTTACTCAAATTCGAGCAGAATTTAGAACCATAAGGTTTGCGTGATGCACTTCTTAAATTAGGTCCATATCAATGTATATGTTCACCATGAACATACTTATATGTATATCTATGTTTATGGCTAATGTTCATATCTCCCATGTTCTAGTGCGTTGTAGATTCTTATCCAATACTTGTATCATTTGATGATGCCATGTGAACCGCTAGAGACATGTGAAGTGTATGGATTTTTGGTGTTCACAAAATTTTAACCCTATGAATCCTAGTGCAAGTGCGAGCAATGTAGTAGTAGTACTTAGGGATCAAATCCACGAAGAACCAAGTTTGAACTTTCAATCACTCAATCCGAAATTCAAGCTATACTAATAAAATAATTGAATGTAAACTAACAACTTAAATGATTTGCAATATAATAAAAAACATCAGGTTTTGGTATTCGTCAGGAAATAGAAATCAGACAGGGAAAATATTCAGGAACAAATAGAAACCATTCTCGACTTGAACATAAAGGTTTGACAAATACACTGCCGTGGTATTTGTCACTCTATCAAACAACCTAGAGATCCTAACTAACGTTGGTTCCACATTCTAGATACGCTTTAACAAGCAGGTTCAATTATCTACAATTAATCCTAATAATCAACTATCGTTGGTTTAATTCAATTGCTCATCTATGCTAGTTCAGTAATTCTACAACCTTTTGGAATGTAAAACAACCTATGATCATAGATTAGGTGATCAAGCTAATCTAAGCATTACACACAAGCGTAGATGGAGAATTATATCGATCAAATCCTATTCAATCCCTAATCATTGATTCCTAAATCCCTAGAAACCCTAAACTTGATTAGGTAACTACTCAGACATGGTTAAACAAACAATGCAAGGCATAATGATGAAGAACATGAAATTCAAATGTAATTAATAAAAAGGGTTCATAAAAATCTTCTCAAAAGTATGATAAAATTATTCTCCCAGCTTACAAAGTACTCTTTGAGTCAAAAATTATGTCTCTCGTACTTTCTAGAACAATAAAACAACTATTTATATTACCTAAAAACGCAGGTGCAAAACAGGAAAATTAGGTCTTTAATCTCGCAGGCTCGACGATCGATCGATCAAGAGGGCTGATTGATCGATCTGAGTTGATTGTTTGATCTTCAAAGTGTTATTCGATCAATGAGTCGAGCGATACCTTCAATGTAAAGCTGATTGATCGATCCATGATGTGTAGGTCGATCACTGGGTCAAGCAATGCTTTCTGTGGCATGATGATCGATCGATCTGTGTGATGTAGGTCGATCAATGGGTCAAACGTAGCTTCCAATGGAGTAGTGATCGATCGATCTCCAATCTTTGCTGAAAACTCCAGAAACTGCTCTTATTCATCCTAAGTCATACTCTACGTGTATAATCTGAAATAAACCTCTTTTCACCTGAAAAGACTCTAAAACACAGACAATGAATCTGAAAATATACGAATTAGTGAACTAGAAACCAATAAAAATGAGGTATATCATGTTTCTAATAAAATTGTTCTCAATGTCCCCTTTCGATTTTAAATTATCTACAATACCCCTTTCAAAATTTGTGTCAAATACACTTTTTGGCATAAAAGATAGGGATAGTTTTGAAAATGACCCATTGACTTTGGTCAATTAAAAAACTA
>OVBA01006636.1:0-16477 GCA_900406435.1 Lepidium aucheri
TATAGTAAGTACTCACATCTAAAGAACCTTGCTGAATCAAACTCAGTTTCTATTCAATTTCATAAACACGCGGAGCATCAGCCAGTTTAAATCGAGCTAACAGATTTTTCCAGATTGCTTCAACAGTTGACATGAACAATAAACTCTGCCCTATCTTTTTAGAAACTGAATTCATCAACCAGGTGGCTACCATATCGTTGCATCTAAACCAAGAACCAGAGTCTCTATGATCAGAAGGAGGTCGAGAAATCGTACCGTCTATGAAGCCTAATTTTTTACGGACGTTAAGAGCCATACGTACAGAGCGACGCCAAGAATGGAACTCTGAACCATTGGTGAGACGATCTGAAACCAGAACTAAGCCGGCATGATCTGAAGCATGAAGGAAATACGGATTCTCATAAGCATCCGATGAATGATTAACCAAATTTGGTATCGCAGCTTCTTCTTGATGAATCGAAGTCATATTCGGTATGAATATATGAAATCGACGACTGATTTCGTACTAAAAGTGAGTTTAATCGAAGATTTAGTACGAATTTGAGGTCAAACAAAAGAAATCTGAAGTAAGAAAGGAAGAAAAAGAAAGAACAAAAGAAGAACAAAGAAGAAGACTGCAATAGTTCGTGAAGAGGATAATATCCAGCTGAGGAAGAACAAAGCTCAATACTAAGATAGATCCATCTCCAAAACTTGAACAAGAAAATCAATGGCGGAAACGATAACAGAATTTTCTTCTGCTCAGATACCATATTAACGGAAATTGAAGTGATGAAATGATTTTCTCATTAAGTGTAAAAGGAGGCACTTAACTTGTTTATATACAATATCAATTCAATCTCAAACCAATAATAACCAACTAAATCTAATGTACTTAAACCGGAAAACCGAAATCAAATTATGATTCAATATACTCAATATTTTCAATCAGTCAGGGTACATGAATGTGCTTCAAAAGAACAATTTGACAGTTGTTGTCAACAAGGTAGTTCCAGTATCTTCTAGAGATTTCTATCACCGTGTTGTTCTACATTTTGACGGGGTTCTCGCTCAGTAATATCATTCCAAAGGGCAGGGGAGTAATGGTGGGTCTTTGCTTGTGCTGTGCCGGATAATATATGTGAAAAATCATTTGTACAAGAACTTGCACCAGATGTTGCTGGTAAGGAACTTGGAAATTTGGCTTGTGGTTTTAATAATACATGCAGTTTAAGAAATAACCAAAGGCCAAGATGTGTATGCCCTGAGAAGTTTGTCTTGAAGGATCCGAGTGATGAGTATGGTGATTGCGAATCGGATTTTGAGATACGGACTTGTGGACCAGAGAATAACCAAACCGGTATCTCTAGTAATACAGATTACTAGTTCATTACTCTAAAGAGGACACATTGGCCGTCTGGGGATTACAAGAGGTACAGAAACTAGGATAAAGAAACTTGTAGAACTTCTTGTCTTAGCGACTGTTTCTGTGCTGTGGTTGTTTACGGAACAGATCGAGAATGTTGGAAGAAGAAATTTTTGCTCTCTTACGGTGTGGAATTTCCGAATAGCGATACACTCATACCCAGCTGGGAAGATAGAAAGAGAATCGCAGCTGGCATTGCCAGTGGAATCGTATATCTACACGAAGAATGCAGCGAGCAGATCATACAGTGCGACATAAAACCGCAGAACATACTTCTAGATGAGTATTACAATCTTCGGATCTCAGATTTTGGTCTAGCTAAGCTTCTCATGATGAACCAAACTCATACGCTTACAAACATTCGTGGAACAAAAGGTTATGTTGCAGCCGAGTGGTTCAGGAACAGTCCCATTACTTCCAAAGTAGATGTTTATAGCTACGGAGTAATGCTTTTAGTAATCGTGTGCTGCAAGAAAGCCGTCGATCTTGAGGCTAGCGTGATTCTCATCGATTGGGCTTATGATTGTTACCGACATGGAAAGTTAATAGAACAAATCGAAGACGATCTAGAGGCGATTGAAAATATGGAAACGGTGAGTAGATATGTGAGAATAGCGATATGATGTATACAAGAAGAGCCAAGCATGAGACCTAACATGAGAAATGTCACACAAATGCTTGAAGGAGTGGCTCAAGTACATGATCCTCCAAATCCTTCTCCTTATAGTACTATCTGTTGTTATGAGTCTCTGTCTAGTGGTACACATCAACAAGTAACCATTGGATCGACAACAAGGCCCGATCCATAGCCTAAGTTCTCCAAATGGAGCAGGATGGGATTTGAACCCACCACCTCATGCCTAGCTAAATCAGGAGCAAGCCAACTGGGCCACCTGTTTCTTGGCAACAATATACTCTTGTTAATTCCTTAAAATTGGCTTATTTAATATTAGATTTTGACTTTGTCTTTTTAAGTTTACAGATTAGACATTTTCTTGCACAAAATGCTGTTTGTGAAAATTTCCACACCAAATTTTTGTTGGGGTTTACTTTTCCAGCCAAAAACATTTGTTGCTAATTACGGTTATTAAGAACTTAACCAGTGTGAAGAATTCCGAGTGTTTCATCCGAAATTTTGTTTCTATGTTTTTTTTCCTATGTTATATATTATCTTTGGAAAACGAAATCATTGGCAAATAATATATAACTATTATTGAATAATTTCTGATATTAAAGAAGTTATATTATTAACAAATTACATATAATCTCAAATGAAGCGTATTCTTTATTAAATGATCTTGTAATATCAAATGTCATGTAATATCAATAACCCATATTTTATCAACAACACATATCAATAACCCATATCAAATGTCATTTGATAATTATCAAACGAACCGTATTTTTTTTATGTAACAAATATCAATAACCCACATTTTTATTATTGAATATCAAATGTAAATATACAAATATCAAATATTTATGTGTTAATTTTTTTAATTCTTATTACTCCTGTCTTGTTTTTCAATAATTTTTTTATTTTATAAAAACATTTCTGACCCATGTTTGTTTAAAACTCATATAAGGTTATA
The DNA here is from genome assembly GCA_900406435.1 of Lepidium aucheri. Lineage (NCBI taxonomy): Eukaryota > Viridiplantae > Streptophyta > Magnoliopsida > Brassicales > Brassicaceae > Lepidium > Lepidium aucheri. The sequence goes on from OVBA01006636.1 coordinate 2,998, forward strand.
AAGTAAACATAGATCTCATATGAATATGGGAGGTTTGCAAAACTAACCCTCCAATTTTTTTCAAATGCAAAATTAGCCTTCTTATTTTGGTCAATTCTTATTTTTTTCGATTTTACCCTTATTTTCTCATATTTTTGGTTTTGCCATTAATTTTTATTTTTTTAAAATACAAAAAGACCAAATGCACCCTCAAATCTTTAATATTTACGAAATTGCCATCTTCTTCAATTCTTTCACCCACCATTAACAACCAAAATGAAGCTTTTAATGCACCTTCACCAACCATTTTCGATTCATTATGTTTCCTAACCATCTCTAATCTAACAATCTCTCATTTTCTCTTCAATTCTATCTAGAAAAACTCTCTAATTTTCGATTTATATTTCTTGAAATTCTTAATCTTTCATTTTTGGTGCTAATTGAAGCTAAGAGTTACGAATTAGAGTTTAGTTCAACTTTCTGGACATTCAAACAAGGTAAAAACACGATCTTCATTGAAATCTACCTAAGTTTTTACAATTTTTCAGAAATTTACAGAGAGTAGACTTCAGGGGAAGTCTGTAGCTAAAAGCATACTTCTCGTAAAGTCTGCTAGTCAACGCAGAGGTTAGTTTTGCAATTGACTAATTTTCTGGGTTATAAGAGTGGACTTCAGTGGAAGTCTGCACGCTTTGCTTCGAACACAATTTTTTTTTGCAGACTTCTCTAAAAGTCTGCGTAAGCTTAGGTTAATTTTGCATTTGACCATCAGTTTGACTTTTACTGTAGACTTCACATGATTTCCGCAGACTTCATTTGATGTCTGTGGACTTCATATGAAGTCTACTTTTTGTTAAGGGGGTTAGTTTTGTAATTGACCAAAAATAGCAAATATTGACCAAAAAATAGTAGATTTTACGCCAAAAGTAGACTTCATCGGGAGACTTCACTGGAAGTCTTGAATCTCACAGACTTCACATGAAGTCTGCCATTTAAAATTAAAATGTTTATTATTTATTAAAATAAACTAGACTTCAATTGAAGTCTCTGCTACCTTTTGAGTATACTTCTTGTGAAGTCTGCTTTACGCACAGACTTCTTGTGCAGACTTCATTTATCGAGTACACTTCAAGAGAAGTCTACTAAAATATGTACTTTTCTTAGGAATTAGCACAGACTTCAGGAGAGGTCTACTCTATACCCACAAACTTCATTTTGAAGTCTACTTAAAAAGTCAACATTTGGTCAATTGCAAAACTAGCCCATTTTAAGAGACTTCAAAATGAAGTCTTCGACAAAAAGTCAACATTTAGTCAATTGCAAAAATAACGTAAAGAAGTCTACGCATTTTAAAGTAGACTTCTGTTGAAGTCTTCTTTTGGTAAAGTAGACTTCAAGCGAAGTCTACTTTTTAAACGTAGACTTATGTAGACGTCAAGTAAAGTCTGCATCGTCAATTTTATAAAAATGCTTTTAAAGCATGTTTTATTTTTTTTTGTATTTTTCCTTTGTGTGTTTGATACTGTTTTAGCTTATGTACGAGTTTAACTTGGTTATATATTATATTTAAGTCTATGTAATTTTTAGGAATAATATATGTAGTTAGCTTATTGAAAATAGACTTCACATGAAGTTTATGCCAAGTAGATTTCAGGTAAAGTCTGCAACGTTACTTTTGTAAAATTGCATTTGAAGTATGTTATAATTTTTTTGTAAAATTAGTGTTTTTCATATGTGTATTTGATACTGTTTTTGCTTATGTACGAGTTTAAATTATGTATGTTATATTTAATTTTATGTAAATTTTAGGAATAATATAGGTACTTAGCTCATTGAAGGTAGACTTCACGTGAAGTGTGCAACGTTAATATTGTAAAATTTTATTTAAAGCATGTTATAATTTAAATTTATTTAGTTTTCCTATGTGTGTTTTATACTTTTTTTGGTCGGTGAAAGGGAGGAAGAGGCCTCCCTAACCTATCTTATTCATTAAAGAAATAACTAAACACATACAAGTCTAGAGCGTGACATTCCGCTCCTATCATCCGAAAAAATATCAAGAACATCATCAGGAATAACGTCAAAGTAATGAAAGCCTAAAGAACAACTAAAAGCATAGTTTGCCAATCCATCCGCGAGATGATTAGTCTCCCTATATACATGTGTAACCCGGACTATCCAGTCCTTACTGAGAAAGCCATGGCATAAATGTACCAGGAAAGAGAGAGGATGAGTAACTTCAATCCCCTTCTGAAGGAAACCGACCACTATCTCGGAATCTATTTCAAGGATCACCCTAGGCAGATGTTGATCCCATGCTATATATAGCCCGTAATAGAACACCACCAGCCGAAGCACCACCCGGATTACCTCTTGATGCTCCATCCGTATTCAACTTAACCCAATCTTCACTTGGTGGATCCCAAGCTATATGACGTATAACTCGCTCTCTCATGCCACCCGAAGGTTTCGCCGCCGTACTCACTAACCAAACCTCTTTCGCTTTACCAAGTATAAAACGGTACCAATTCCGACAAGAATGAGTACTACCAAAAAACGTTCATACACCTCCATTTCCAAGCCCACCACACACTCAAAGCAAACACCGTCGACCAAGGTCCATTCTCTGTCAACCTATTATCACTCAGGTTACTAAAAATCCATTCTAGTAGTGATTGCTGAAAAAACACACTCCATTTCCGCCTTGGGACAATACGCTGCCAAATACCGAGCATTGCTTGAAATCCCTTAGCACATGTATGATTGTCTCATCTCCACCTTTACAGACCGAGCAAATACTAGATTCGCTTAAATGTCTCCTTGTTCTCTCTTTACTAGTCATAAGCACTTGATTCACTCCCATCCAAAGAAATGTCTTAACTCTCGCAGGTGCCAAACCGACCACACGCGATGAAACAAACAGCCCATATCTTGTCGTGGTGTCTCATCCCTTCGTAACCAAGCATAAGCTGAACGAACACTAAACAACCCATTCGAAGACTCTCTCCATGAAACATGATCCTTTCGTATCAAGATTGTATCAACAACATGAGCATTCAAGCGTAGAATTAAATCCTGTGAAAGTAATGTTTCAAGACTTGCTCGTCGCCATCCCGAAACTTCAGCCCACATATCACGAACACTAGCATCATTAGACCATGAACTTTGGTCACCATTGACATACGAAGCTAGAGGCTTAGTCATTAACCAACTATCAGTCCAAAACCTTGTAGTTCGACCATCACCGATCACCCACGTCAACCCCGGAATCACCACTTCTCGTATACCTTTGGCAATACTTCTCCATGTCGTTGAAAGATTACCCCTTGATTCTAACCAACTCAGATCATGAATCCCACTCATCTTATATTTACCGCGTACAATGCAAGCCCAAAGACTAGTCTCTTCATTCAATAACGCCAACCAATCTTTGCAACTAAAGCTAAGTTCATAGATGGAAGAGACTTGATACCTAGACCACCCTCGTTCTTCGGTCGACAAATTTTTGTCCAAGATACAAGGTGTTGCTTCTTTTCCTCCAATGTGCTACCCCATAAGAAGGAACGCGAGAGTTTCTCCAATTCTCTAAGTGTAGCCGTAGGTAACATAAGTGTGCTCATAAAATGAACTGGGATCAAACTTAAGACCGATTTAGTGAGGGTTAAGCGGCCCGCAAAACTTAGAGTCTTTCACTTCCAACCCGCAAGGCGTGAGGTGACGCCATTTTCTCTATAACATCTTTAAAAGTGTTTCTGTTCACTCGCCTTTGTAACACCGGCATACCCAAGTACTTGCCTAGGTCTGTTGTTGCTACAATACCACTTTCAGCACTAATTTGATTCACAAGATCACGGATCACTTTCTTCGAGAAATAAATCTTAGATTTCTCTAGACTTACTTTCTGTCCCGATGCTAAGAAAACTGCTCTAAAACCCCACGAATAACACGGATCTGGTTCACCGATGCTTCAGAAAAAAGGATGAGATCGTTTGCAAAACAGACATGAGAAAGTCTCGGACCCCTGCGTGATAATGTGATAGGTTTCAACGCCAACAAATCTTAGAAACTAAAGCTAAGTTCACAGATGGAAGAGACTTGATACCTAGACCACCCTCGTTCTTTGGTCGACAAATTTTTGTCCAAGATAAAAGGTGTTGCTTCTTTTCCTCTGATGTGCTACCCCATAAGAAGGAACGCGAGAGTTTCTCCAATTCTCTAAGTGTAGCCGTAGGTAACATAAGTGTGCTCATAAAATGACCTGGGATCAAATTTAAGATCGATTTAGTGAGGGTTTAGTGGCCCGCAAAACTTAGAGTCTTTCACTTCCAACCCGCAAGGCGTGACGTGACGCCATTTTCTCTACAACATCTTTAAAAGTGTTTCTGTTCACTCGCCTTTGTAACACCGGCATACCCAAGTACTTGCCTAGGTCTGTTGTTGCTACAATACCACTTTCAGCACTAATTTGATTCACAAGATCACGGATCACTTTCTTCGAGAAATAAATCTTAGATTTCTCTAGGATTAATTTCTGTCCCGATGCTAAGAAAACTGCTCTAAAACCCCACGAATAACACGAATCTGGTTCACCGATGCTTCAGAAAAAAGGATGAGATCGTTTGCGAAACAGACATGAGAAAGTCTCGGACCCCTGTGTGATAATGTGATAGGTTTCCACTTCTTTGATTCCACAGCAACATCAATAAGGTAACATAATCTCTCAAGACACAAAACAAATAAGTATGGAGATGAGGGTCACCCTGACGAAGTCCGCGAGAAGGAGAAAAAACTGTAGATTTTTCCTTGTTCCACAGAATACTCATTGAAGGACCCGTAACACCAGCCATAATCCACCCTACCCATTCATTCGATAGACCAACAGCTCTAAGAGTATCCTCTAGAAAATCCCACCGAACTCTATCATAAGCTTTCTCTAAATCCAACTTAAGCAACATCCAACCTTTCCGTCCCTATTTCTTCCCCATAGAATGTACCCCTTCTTGAACAATGACTATGTTATCAGTACTCAATCGTCCAGGAATAAAACTTGATTGGGCTGGACCAATTATGTTCATCATCACAAGTTTCAACCTCACCACTAACATTTTTGTGATGATCTTGAACAAGACGTTACACAAACTAATAGGTCGAAACTGTGTCATTTTTTCCGGCTTCTTCATTTTTGGCAACAAAACTAGAAGCGCATCATTTGCTCCATTTGGCAGCACACCCGTTCAAAAAAATTAAGCACATAGCGGACCACAGATTCCCCAACAGTATCCCAACAATCCTGGTAAAACAGTGGCTGAAACCCATCCGGTCCTGGAGCTTTATAACGACCCATGCTCTTAACCGCTTGCAACACATCTGCTTCCACAAAAGGTGACTCCAACTTACGACGTTCAGAACTTGAAATGCTCACAAAACCTTCATGTGGCAGCCTAGGTAACACATTTTAGCCGTATATAGCTGTTTGTAAAATGCAGTTGCCATGTTCTCTAATTCGAGTTTATCTGAAATCCATATCCCTTCATCATTCATTAACATCTCAACCCGATTCCGTCTCCGACGTATGATTGTTGAGGTATGAAAAATAATGTATTTCTCTCCCCCAATGTAATCTATTTCTCTCTAGATTTTTGAAACCAAATAGTTTCATGTTGCTCAAGAATAGTATCTAACTGCTTGTACAACTCTTCTTCCCTCCTTAACAACAAGTCCGACGGTGATGAGTTTAGTGAGTCCTGTACTTTGCTAATCTCTCGGATAAGCAATTCCTTACGTCTATTTACTTCCCCAAAAACTTTCCGGTACCATCTTCTTAAACTATTCTTCAGCCGAGCAAGAGAATGTTGGGTCGAAATCCTAGAGTCCCATGAAGTAGCTAAGCGCTCCTTGAAACTCGGATGACTCAGCCAAGCTGCATCAAATCGAAAAGGCCTTTGTTTCAGGTTTAAACTTACATGCGGACATAACTGAACATAAAGCGGAGTGTGATCTGAAGATAAGAAAGGTAAGTGTGTGACCTTAGCTTCTTGATATTTAAGCTGGGCTTGAGCGCAACATAACACTCGATCTAATCGTTTAGCCACAAAATGTCGCTCCTCTCGTCCACCATGAAAGCCCATATCAACAAGAGATAGCTCATTAATCCAATTCTCAAACACAAGCAAATTCGGCGAGAGCTGACCATTACCACCTGTCCGCTCATCAAGTCTTACTATAGTATTAAAATCACCTCCCATAATCAATGGTTCTGTAATCTGGCTAACCAAGTTTTGTAAAGTACCCCATAGCGCTTGGTGTCGAACTGCACTTGGCACCACATAAACCACTACAAGATGAATGACCTCATCATTATTTCGGATCACCGCATAGATGAATTGGTCTGTTGATTCTATGATTGTAACATCACCAATCCCCTCTCTCCAAAGCAGCCATAAACCCCCACTTTCTCCCACAACATCAACTCTTACAGATTTGTCTAGACCCAATCCTTGCCAAATCCTTCGAGCATTGTCTCCAGCCGAATGGGTTTCAAACAAAGTGACAATATCTGTCTTAAATTTCTTCAACAAATATCGAATCGAGCATCTAAAATTGGGTTTATTTGCCCCCTGGCAATTACAAAAAAGACAATTAATCATGATAAGATCCGAAGTACTACAAACTACTGGGGCAAACTCTTATGCCGACACACCATTTGTGTGTTCATTCGACATCGCACTTAGCCTCTCCGAAGCTACACTCGTAGAAACTTCCAAAGAATCAACAATCGGTACAGACATAACGTTCATCTTGTTGTTCACGTTCTTCTCAACAAAATTCCCAACTCTACCTACTTCACGGTGCACTTGTGTATTTCGCACAACTGATTCTGGATCCTCCCATTTCGAGCCAAAGATTAAACCTCGTGCAAGTGTAGGAACATTCTTCTTACTCTTAGACTTAAAGATCACAACTGGTTTAGCTCCACCAATGCGATTGCTCTTACTACCTTCTTTCAGTCTGTGACGCTTAGCATTGAAATCTTTCTTAATGCCGATAACATCTTTCATCCTTTCAGAACCTATTTCAATGTCCACCCTATGAATTATAGCTTTCTCATTCTCTTTATTCCCCATGTCTAAATTCCCAGATTCTCCGTTTGCATCCTTCCCATTCTCAACACTCAAATTATCAAACTTATTCATTAGTGCAATATTATCACGAGACTTGACTGTTTTCTTAACCCGTAACACTGTCAGATTCTCTTGAAATTTGTTTAGTCGGGCTTAGACTTCCTCCTCCTCTAGATCCCATTACCTTCTCAACCCATGACGTTAAATTCCTAGGCGGAATCTCGTTAAAACCCTCGTCCATCATCAAGACTTCTACCTCAAGGTTTCCCAAAACCCTACTTTGCAGAACACCCGCTAAGCTCATCGACTCATTCCCTCCCGGCGGATCTCCAGGCGGTGGTTCTCTGCCCACCAAATCCATCATGGTTGCATCAGGATCATTCTCCTCTATAACCCTAATTTTGCTCGTCATCGCCATATATTGTGTGTTTGATACTTTGTTTGCTTCTCTAAAAGTTTAAGGTATCTTATATCTCGAATAGACTTGTTTTATTTCTTCTTTTCAACTTTTTTATGACAATTTTATTTGAATAACTTAGTGATGTTTTTTATGATTTGTTGTTCAAGTAACTTGGTGATTTTTTCTTTGACTAATAAAGTACTGTTTCTAACTTGCAGTAGAAATTTCAAAACAACCACCATACATTGATATAAGACTGATTATACAAGAATTGTGTTTCCTTTAAATGGAGGTTGTGAAGCTAACTCATATATATTCTTACAAGTTGCAACATACATTATTGAGGTTAAAATCATGGGATCTTATAAACCAGCATACATTATAGCAACAACATTATTGCATGTGCCATTGGCTTCACGTGATTGACACACGGACTTGAAAACAAACCAATGCTTCTTCCAACGTTGCAAGTCAAAGTAGACTTCACGTGAGAAATAGACTTCACAAGCTGACTTCACATGATAAGTATACTTGAAAGGCAGACTTCAACAGAAGTCTACACCTCTCACAGATTTTACATGAACTTTCCAGTAAAGCCTACAACAGAAAATAAGAAAAAAACATAGCAAATAAAATCATTAACTAACCTCAAAACAAAAAGTTCCAACAACAAAGATGAAGTTTTCACTAAGATCTGTAAAAAAATAGAACAGACTTCATGTGATAAGTAGACTTCACAAGTAGATTTCACATGAAAAAGTAGACTTCAGAGGTAGACTTCAACAGAAGTCTACGAGTGTCACAGACTTCACATGAACTTTTCAGTAAAATCTGCAACAGAAAATAAGAAAAAAAAACCTGCAACAGAAAAAATCTGCAAACAAAGAGAAAATCTGCAAAAAAAGAGAATCAATAAAACTCTAAAAATACAATAACAATAACGAGTTTAGAAAGATAAATCGTCAGATTTAGATGATTTTTGGTTAGATTAAGAAGTTTATTGGTCAGATCTAGAAGATTGTTGCTCGGATCTAAAAGATTATTTGTATGATACTCAGAGTACAACGTCACCAGCATTTTGAGAAGACGGTGGCCAAAGAGTCACCAGAAAAACATGTAAAAAATAAAAAAAAAAGTGAGAAGAAGACACCCGAAGAAGATGGAGATCTGTAAAAAAAAAGCAGACTTCACATGAAAAGTAGACTTCACAAGCAGACTTTACGTGAAAAGTAGACTTCATAAGCAGTCTTCATGTGAAAAGTAGACTTCACAAGCAGACTTCACGTGAAAACCTGCAACAGAAAATAAGAAAAAAAACCTACAATGGAAAGAAAAATCTGCAAACAAAGAAAACTATCTACAAACAAAGAGAAAAATCTGCAAACAAAGAGAAAATCAATAAAAATCTCAAATTAAATCAATAAAACTCTCAAAACACAATAATAATTACGAATTTAGAAAGATAAACCGTCAGATGTGGATTATTATTGGTTTAATTTGGAAGATAATTGGTCAGATCTACAAGATTGTTACTCAGATCTAGAAGACGATGGCCAAAGAGTCATTAGGAAATCCTGCAAAAAATGAAAAAAGTGAGAAGTAGACACCCAAAGAAGATGGAGAATAAAGACAACGAAAATGGAGAATTAAGGAGAGATTTAGCAGAGAGGAAATGTTGATGGCCACAGCGAGAGATGAAGGTGAGAGCCACCACCACAAATGAAGAAGAGAGGAGAGGAAAGTCACGATGGACAGGAGAGAAAATGGTTAGGTTTTTCTCTTATACTAGTAAAAAGCTAGCCATTTTCTCTTATACTAGTAAAAATGGCTTTTTATAGTTAGGTTAAAAAAGTTTAAACCAATTGGTTTTCTTTCATAGTAGACTTCTCTTGAAGTCTACTTTCATAGTAGACTTCACTTGATGTCTACATTGAAAGTAGACTTCACAAGATGTCTACTTTGCAAGTAGACTTCAAATGATGTCTACTTTGAAAGTAGACTTCAAATGATGTCTACTTAGGAAGTAGACTTCTAGTGAAATCTACTCCATACCCTAAACCCTAAACCCTAAAGTTTTTATATTTGTTAGTCTTATTTCACCAAATTTTTATGATATTTTATTTCTTACATTTCATAATTGTTTATCTTAAGGTTATGTAACCAAAAATTTAATCATATAATAATTAATTTTTTTAAAAATTTTAAATAATAATTAGTCTACTTTCATAGTTAAGAAGTTGACTTTCAAAGCAGACATCACGTGAAGTCTACTATATACCCTAAATCCTAAATCCAAAACACAAATCAAATAAGTTCTATTTAGTCTATCAATATCAAAATAAAAACTTATATCAAAGATTAAACATTCTTAATCCACTCAAACTTTAACTCTATTGTTTAAATTTTACATTTCAAAAATATCAAATTACCAATCTATATGGATTACCAACATATCTTGTTATAACCCTAAACCCTAAACTCATAGTTTGTTTGTGAACAATGTGGTTTGATCTTTGTTAGTTTTGTTTCACCAAGTTTTTTTGATATTTATTTTTTACACTTCATAATTGTTAATCTTACGATTATGTAAACAAAATTTTGATCATATAATGATTATTTATTTTTAATATTTTAAATAAATATAATTAAGGAGTAGACTACATGTGAAGTCTGCAAAGTAGACTTTATTTGAAGTCTTCATTTAAAGTAGACTTCCAAAGAAGTTTACTTTTTACCCAGAAGGGTATATACGTCATTGTGTCCCTGTTTTTTTGTTTGGTCATAAAGAACAAAGTAATAAATTCACTATTTGATGGGTTAGTTTTGCAATAGAATTCAAAAGAGGTTAGTTTTTGTATTTGAAATCAAAATTTAGGTTATTTTTGCAAATCTCCCTAAATGTATAGCAATAATGATATGACTTGTGTTACCGAAATGATTGTGACTATCTAGTCTACTCGATACATTACTCTTAAGATACAGTTTATTAAGCGCTCTATTTTAACTATGAATCCCTGATATTAACCGATGTCTCAGTATTCTATATATTGTTATTAAATCATAATGTTTTCCTTTCATTTTAATCAGATTACAAAAACAAATTTGAAAAGATTTCTAGATTGGGTTAACAATTAATTCGACGCAAAAAAAAATTCTGAAAACAAATGAACTAGCTAGATAAGATTTTCGTATGTATAATTTTTGTATTCCTTTTCGTGTTTTAACTAATTTATATTACAATAATATTTAGGTTTACATATTGACTCTCCTAAACTTTTGTCCCAAGTCATACAGTCTCTAAAACTTTCTGGATGACGTTCTTTGCGGGCCAATAGTTCCAATAGTATTGCATTTGATCAGGTTTAGAATAGTATTTCTATTGTTTTATTGGTTTTGCATGTGTGTTATGTGTTATATAATTTTTGTCACTACATAACTCATGTATGAATTTTGGAATATAGGTTTTCCTTATAATATAGAAACTAGAAAGCATGTATGACTTGACTTCATCATCCCTTTTGCATTGCAGATTGTAATAAACGATGCTAAACACAAGTCTTTATTTGTTTTCACTTTGGTATATATATATTAATATTCTCCTTTTTAACGAGAATCAACTTTGCGTATTATCAATCGTTCCATGCACTATGTACAAGCTTGAGTTGTTATCGCAATTCATATTAATGTTTTCGTTAAATGGATTCTTGATCATTCCTTTTAAATGTCTTTATTGAATCATAGGAAACTAAGGAAAGCATGAAGATACTATTACTACCCTTCCTTACACGTGTAAACGGCATCAGAATATGTGATTTCTATATTGCTAATAGTCGATTTTTTAAGAGTACAATCAAATAATACATTTCAAAACATGTGTAAGAGGAAAATGATTACATGTTAAAGTTTATTACCCATGAACTTTATGTGTTACCAATCTGTGTCTACCTAGTTGATAAAGGATAATCACGCATGAGTTATTGACCATCGTCAAGCTACGTACAATAATATCAATTGGTCTTTCTCATAGCTATTCAGAGATTTGAGGTACGAAAATAAACAGTAATATCAATTTCCATTGCTAAAGTTGTACCTTTTTTGGTAGTGTAAATCTGCTTCGCGTTGAAGGAATATAACTTAAATTTTTGAAAAGAAAGTAATTATTTTTTCTTAAAATTTAAACGGCTATATATACACCTTGCTCTATGCATGTTTACCACACACCTTCACACTAATAATATACACAAGTCTCTCTCTCTCTCTCACTCTTTTCTCTTATTGTATTGCATAGATTAATTATTCGCTAACTAATAGACGGTATTTTTATCGGTTTTTAACCTTTGTTTTCTATAGTTTTATTGAGTCAAAGTATATGTTTTAGAGTCTTTTAGTCTATTTTAGAATCTTTTCAGGTCATAGGTCACATTTGGAAAAGATGAGCTGTTTTGAGTGCAAACAAGCATATGGAGATGCAGAATCATGCAGAAGCATCAGAAGTTTAGATTCATTGAAAGACTTTCCACCGTTGGATCAAGCTGAAATTTGGATAAAAGATATCCACGAGAATTAGCTTTCATATGGAGGTGGTTTGAAAAAAATCAGACCAGCGGTTAGGAATATATAACGATTTTGGAGAAGGCATGTCAAACAGATGCCACCGGAAGATGCATTCGACCTGTTGATCGACTTAACATCTCAAGATCGATCGATCATCGAAGTTTCTCGAGAAAACTCTAAAATTTCCATATTTTACCCGGTTTAACTTATTTTGTACTAGAACGATTTTCCCTTATAAAAACTAGGTCTAGCCACGTTTTAGAAGAACAATCCTATCATTATTTTCAGCACCCACTCTTGTAACCCTTGAGGGAGAAGATCTCTATCCTCCACAACACCATTGGAGAAGATTTCTGAACCCTATTTCTATTTAATTCAGTTTATCATTATGTTTCTATTATTCTTCTTTGTTTGCTTCTTTTCTATCATGCTTGAGTAGTTTACCAATCAGGTTTAAGGATTTCTAGGAATTTAGGGATTCAGTGAATTAGGAACAAATAGGGCTCAATGTTATGTGTAGTTTAATGCTTAGGTTAGACTGACTATCTAGTCTATGATCATAGATTGTTTAACTCTCCAAAAGCCTGTTAGATGCCTTAACTAGCTTAGATGAGCAAATAGTCCTTAACCAACAACAATTAATGTTAAGACTAGTTGTGGACATATTCGACCCAATCATTAATGCATGTTTACATCTCGAGGACCAACGACAGTTAGGAGCACTAGAATGATAAACAGAGTAGTAGGCATCACGAGAGTGGGTTTGCTAGAATTCTATATTTAAGTCGAGAATCGGTCTAAAGCATGCCCTAAATAGTTTCTTAATTTTGATTCCCTGCTTTCTGATGAATTCATGATGCCTGATGGCTTTATTTATTAGTTTTACATAGTTTATTGTTTAGTTTAGTTTTCATCACTATTTGATTTGTCTTAGCTTGAGTTTAATCTAAAGATTGATAGTGTAACCTTGGTCCTCGTGGATTTGATCCTTAAGTGCTACATTGATATGATACACACGAGAGGTTAAATTGGTATAATTAACCTTATATCAATTTTGGCGTACTTGCCGGGGACCAATTCTGTTGCCTTTTGATTTAAGATTGAACTTTAGTCTAAGATTTTCTTTACTATCATTTTTTTTTCTTTTCTTCTTTGAATGAGGTGTAGCTAACATGAAAGCATGAAATTGACAAAGAGATATAAGCCTGGATCAATCTGGTGGTTATTGGATAACTGTTCATACAATGATCAGTCATGTAATGACTACTTAAATCGTGAGGGGTGATATTCCTCATATTTTGTCGGTTTTGAGCTTATTATTACGGTTATATTTGGGGTATTTGTCTGTGTTTTATTGAGATTCAGGTCAAAAACGTTCAGAGTTGGAATCATGCTTGAAGGTGGACTTTGAAGAAGTTTGAAGCAT
>OVBA01006637.1:0-16474 GCA_900406435.1 Lepidium aucheri
CATACCCAAAAGACTAATCTTGAAAATGTACCAAACGGATGGTAAACACCGTTGTGATTTTTTGTCGCCCCATGATAAAACCCTTGAAAGGTGAAATTTGTTTTTCTTATTTGAATTACGTTAGAATAATGATTGTATAAATATAGTATTTTCAAACAAAACTCAAAAATAATTCTGGAAAAAGCAGATTAGTATGGAAATCCAACCTACCGGATTCGAACCAGTGACCTAAGGATAATCTGCGACTACTACAGTCCTCCGCTCTACCAACTGAGCTAANAGTCGGTTATGTATTATATAACAATTCATATCTGTTCAACTAGTTTCAAAACAGAGTACTAGTTAGAGCCAATACACAGAAATTATATGGTCAAAATAAAACCAAAAATCTCGTTTGAGAAAATATTCAGACCTACCGAATTCGAAACCAGTGACCTAAGGATATTCTGTTTCAAATACAGTCCTTCGCTCTACCAACTGAGCTAAGGTATGGTTGTGTATTAATGAAAGTAATCCATCAAATGATATGTCTTAGCAATGCACGTAATGAATTTCGACAAGTACTGCTAAAGGAGTTTGAATGTTTCCCATAAGAAAAATGTTAAAGATGTACAAAAACGGATGATAGATACATTGTTAATGTTAAAGATGTAAAAAAACGGTCGAGTCATGACCTTTTCTTTGATTCCCTCTCTCATCCAAATTTTCATTTCTCTCTATTTTTCTTTGAATTCGTTTCTTCACTTTCTCTCTCTCTCATTCACTATGTTTATTGTTCTCCCTATCACCAAGGCCAATTTCGAGAAGCCACCGCTGTCAATTTGTAGCTTAAAAGGTTAGATCTTCATTAAGATAAGTGATTTTGTTCATATACTCTCTCTATTCTAAATAGTACCTTACTTGAATGGAGGTTTCTATGTTTATTGTCGGAATTAGTGTATTGCCCATCAATTCTGTGTTTGCTTTCGATTTGTAATCGATTTTCCTGAAGCCCTAACATACACTTTGTGTTCGAGTTCTGAATTTCAGCTTCATATATGTCTCCTCCGCGATTGCACCAAATGCATGTGTATTACTATACTAGATTTTGTTAGATTTTTATCTGTATGCTTAGATATTGTCTAGGATTTCTGTGAATTTTACCGTTCTACATAACACATTGTCTTAAATTGTTTTTCAACGGTTGTCTCTTTCTGAATCATAGTACCAATTCTAATAGATAAATTGAAACTCATGAGTCAGGTTACTTTTCCCAATTTTGAAATGTATGTATTAATGTTCATATATCTGATATAGTATTACTATGACTTAGTTCATTCTACATGGAATACTGGTTGATTCTGTTGTTCTATGTGTATTACTGATGAATCGTACTCGCAATCATGTTTGATTAATCAAAATTTGTGTATGTTATTATACCCGATACTGCTTTATATTTATGTAGAATGATGTTGATATATCTGTTGGATACAATTTTGTGAATTGAATTTACTTGTATAATAATCTCTATATTGAAGGAAAGGACGAGAATTTCTTACCTAAACGTATGTTTGGGACTGGTTAAGAACCTAGTAGAAAAAGGATAGCTGACAGTTATTTCACTCTTCAGTGTATTGAGACATTAAAATCTACATTGGATGATGCAGATTTGGATAGGTTGATGGAATCTCAATTCCAAAAGATTTTGTGTATGGGAAATCATACTTTCTCTTTCATGTTTCTACATTATTTACTTTCGCGCAGCTTGTTACCTCCAAGAAGTTTGAGATGTGGTGGTTGTATGCTGGTAAACCAATCCATTTTGCCATTCAAGACTTTGCATCAGTCACATGTTTGAAATGTGATAAGATTGGGCCATATCAAAGACATGGTGATATGCAATCCGCATCCAAAGCAAAGGGTAAAGGACAAATGCTTTCTATTGGTGATGAGATATGAAAATCACTCTTTGGTAAGATGGATAAAGTTAATACAGATCATATAATTGATATGCTGCTATTGGGAAAAAGGAGCAAGGATCATTCAACTAGATTGAGGTTAGCCCTACTATTTCTAGTGGATAGAATTATATGTCCTTCATCTGGAAAGATTGCAGTTACTAGAGATCGAGTTGCAATGCTGGCTGATATTGATGCGTTCCTCGCATATCCTTGGGGGCGGGAATCTTTCCTCATGACTGTAAGGTGCGGGAACTCTCGGACCCCTCCACAACTAGTTTAGGAGACCACGACTATTCAGGGTTTTTCTCACCCTCTAATTCTAGTACAGGATGTTGCTGCCCAGCTATTATTGGTCTGACTCTAAGAAATGACGAGAATCCAGAGGATGAGGTTCCAGCATTTGATATTGTTGAGGTAGTCTTGCAACGCACTCTGAATGTTAACATCGAGAAGGCTCGAAAGACTAACAAGAAAGGCCAGGTATTGTATATCACAAAAATTGTATACACTATAATCTATATTTATGGTTAGACATTCTATATTATTATGATTTGTTTATACTAATATGTATTATAATATGTTCCCGGCTGTTGTTTACATGTACAGGCGGTCGTTCAATCCTGACTCAGTGAGAGCCATGCACTGGCAGAAGAACTCTACTTCTAAGACGAGAGGGATGACAATGATGATAATACTATGGATAAGATTATTTTGGATTTTTACGAATTTGATCATAACAGTTGGGAAGGTGGCTTGAAAGCAGTTGTGCTGCAAGAGGCTCAAGGTAAAAAAAGTCTGGTCAAGATGGAGAAGATTACGTGGATTTTGTTGGAGACTCATCTCGTGTTGGAGATGCTCAAACTGGCCCATCAACAGACCACGACTCACATGGAAATGTCAACGTTGATATTTACCAGCTGCTTAAGGCTGCATTTTCTGAGCATGAGAAACGGGTTGAGCGTATGTTTGTTTCACATACAAACAAACTAGATGAGAGATTTAGTGTCCGTCTTGATACCTTAAAGAGATAACTTATGGGCGAGCCTGCTCTAGCGGTTAAAAAACAAAGAAAGGCATCTTCAAAGAGGCACTCTATATCTACTAGACCAATTTAGTAGCTTGAGGGCGAAGATACCAGAAACAATGCAGCCAGTATTAGAGGGAAAGGGATCCAAAAAGTCCAAAAGAGGTCAGTCCAATAGTGTCCTATATATGATATAGAATATTATGATCATAGAATTCTATACATATAGAATATCTATATAATCTAATTCATGTATGTTCAATAGTTGTATCCCCTCCATCCGAACGGAGGACAAGTGCCCTACTTAGTGGTTTGCGATCCACAACTGATCCAGCTGATGCAGACGATATCATCAGGAATTTTTACTTGACTATTTTAGATAGTGGTAATGAAGGCGAGATGGATAAAGATCAGGTTTGCGGTATTTCTACATGCTTTTACAATCAGATGTGCTATAGTAATTTCCTTAATCTTGGTCTTTAATGTGTGTTCACGATGACAATGTCATTTTGTATGAGGTCTAGCATAGATTACCCACCGATGCTGATAAGCAAGAGTTGTTGACCTAACCGGTCATTATGGTACTATTGTATAATATCCCTCTTTATTATATCTATGGACCATCGTACTAAATTGTCATACAGTTATGTACTATATTCTGTAGGACAACCCTAATTATATTGGTGGTTAAGGTGTGAATGAAGGTGGTGATTTGAATGTGAATATGGTATGTAGATCGTCAGATACAATACATATAGTCAGTACTATATAACATAGTAGTACTATATGATTAAGCTGAATTGAATTATATTTTTGTATGGGTAATTCTTAGTTTAGTTAACGCATCTCAGGATCAACCAAGATCCACCCATACTGAAAAAGACAGTGGTATTGTCGATATTGAGGTGCACAATTCATCAGCTGTTAATAATGAGAAGGACCCAACCGATATTCCAACAATGACACCTTGCATGAAAACGCTACAGATATTGTACACATTGTATGATATGATTACATATATGATAGTATATTATGTGATTGTATATTCTATCTGATGGTCATTGTGTGTTTCTGTTAGGCTACTACATCTGCCTCAACCAATAAAGGGCCGCAACACCTAGGTTTAAGGAAATATGATATGTAGTGGTGCATGCGAAGAGGTTGCAAAGAATTAATTTGGTTACCTATTTCACCAAAGTGTACTTATTTTTTCGCTCACTTGTTCAGAGAAAACTTCAGGGTTAAGCGTGTTTGAGCTGCAGTAGTTGAAAGATGGGTGACCTTTTGGGAAGTGATTCTCGGACCGTGTGAGGGAAGACAAAACATAGGAAAATATCATGTGCTGATTTGTAGGGTCGGTAAACAAATCTCTAAAGTCTCCCAGATGTATTGTAATGACCGTTTGGTCGGTAAGGTGGTTCCACGATACCGAAGAGGACGTGGGGCCCATTAAAGTGGAGGTCAGGATGTTATAAATGGTATCAGAGCCGAATCTAGACTTTTGTGGAGACAAGAGGGCTCAAGGGGTGACAATCTTGGTACTCAACATTGCAATAAAATAATGGGGGTGAATTGTAACACCCTGGTTTCAGGAAATATGATATGTGGTTGTGCATGCAGAGAGGTTTAAAAAAATTGATTTGGCCAACTATGTCACCAAAGTGCACTTATTATTTCGGTCACTTGTCTAGAGAAAACTCCAAGGTTAAGCGTTCTAGGGCTGGAATAGTTGAAGGATGGATGACTTTTTGGAAAGTGAATCCTACGACCATGTGAGAGAGGACAAAACACAGGAAAAGATCATGTAGAAATTTGTAGGGTTGGTAAACAAATATTTATACCCCCAGACGTAGCGCACCAAACATTTGACCGGTAAGGTGGGCCCATGGGCCCAAAAAGGATAAGAGGCCCATTAAGGTGGTGGTCGAAGTGTTATAAGGGCAATCAATAGAAGGTGTTTCTAACATAGTACCCATTGGTCCAATGGTTATGGGTACACTTTTCAATATAATTGTATCATTAGTCTAATTATTATTGATATATGTATTATTGTATTAATATATTCAGGCAAAGACCATTAAGGAATCAACTGCACCACCCAGTACTCTGACTGAGCAAACTCAAGCTATTTTCTTCTCTGCCTCTAATAAGGTAAATTAAATGCAATGTGTAGGACTTTATAATTATTATGCAGTAGTTCTATATAGAGTAGTTTCTTATATTGTAATTATTTGTTACATGTGACAGTGCAGTTTTTCTGATATAGATGTTCGGAGGGTCAGCTAATATTGTTCCTCTTGTTAATGTACAATCTTCTCCACTGGTCGATCTCAATATCTCCATGGTACGCTTATTGCATCATATAATTGTTCATTATTTATAGTTTGTATATATAAACTAGTAATTCTGCTCAGCTGATTGCTATGTACAGGTGATGTGACAAAAATTATGTATGTATCGCAGGAACCATACTCTACTGCTCCTGCTCCACTACCTATTGGTACTAATGCTGGATATGACGTACAACCTTCTACATCAGACGGAATCGTCGCTACCCAGATAATATTGTTATATCATAATGTAATTTGGATTATATTTTGTGTATATATTTAGTATTTCTATAAGAAATAGTATTTTAATATTCACACAACTCTATATCACTGTAAACTATCCCATACTGTTGTTGATGATTTGCCAGCAGCTCTTGTTGACTCTTCTACAGCTCCCGGAAAACCATATGCCACCGATTCGGCTTCCGAATTCATTATTTTCAAATATCATTGTGATTTATTATATACTTCTATAATGGTATTTCATAACTAAAAATGTATGTGTAGATTGTACATGAACCACTGCTGTTGAAAATACATCAAATGATATTAGTCATGCTGCTAGAAGTGATATTCAGTATGATCTCAGCGATATTGAAACCCCTGGATTCTCAATTGGACTTACGCAAACTGAAAAAGATGTCTATCATATACATATAAATGGGATATATTAGTATGGCGATATGTACATGTTATAGTAAATTAACCCATACAAATTTGCTGATATACTTCAAGAACTTGAGAAAGGTGCTGCTCAACATACCGTAAAAATTGACGCTAAACCAACAGAGATCGAAACTGAGCGTAGGACCAGCATAAGAGATAGACAAAGTCCTTCAAAGTACACACCAACATTGGGAGCTGGTAAATCAAAACAACAACAACAACAAAACCAACAACCTGAGGCCAAACTCGCTAGTGTTATCAATGTCATACATAAGAAGAGAGCACACAATCGATCTCCGTTGATTGGAGAGTTTGACCCTTTCATAGATCCTAATCCAGAATAATTCGAGGCTTTTTCGAAACCCATGCCGTCTGAAAGGTTTGCATTATTTTATTAAATTTTCTTATAATTATTTATGTGCATGCCAATTAATAAATATTGTAAAATATGGTTTATTGATGGTATTGAGCTCCCAAATACAAGTTTTCTTGAAAGTATGGAGGGTCGGACTTTGCTGGATATACTAGTAAATTGATATAAAATAGTTACTTTATACAATGTATTTGGTCTATATGAAGAACAGTTCTATTTATAGGGTGACAATGCATTGATCAAGTTCCTCCAGTTCATACGAGACAGCACACCAACCACTCGGTATGATTTCATAGCATCTTTTTTCCTCTTCAAGCTTCAACTTCAGCATACTAACTGCAATCAAGAGAAAAAGAAAGAAAACTATATGTCTTCACTTCTGCCTCTGGGGTTCACCTCCTTAGCTGACCAAAGTGGTTCACCAAAGTGAATGTTCTATATGGTCCTCTGCTACTTGAGAACTAACATTGGGTTAGCTTGGTGATTGACCTTAAAACTAGGGAAATAACAGTTCTTGATTCCAATAAGACTTCGATCTCCGATAAGAAAACATGTGTTTGGAGATATTGTAAAAATTGAGCCCTTAACCCCTTTTGAATTCTCCCGATTAGATCTTTGTTCCACTATACCTCCTCATGGTGTGTTTATTTATATACATTATATGTTTATTATAATTTATGTAACACGTTTTATGTATTCAACTTGAACTAATCACGTAATGTACTACTAAGGTTTGGTTGAAATTGCTGCATTGGTTCTGAAAGAACAATATGCGTTGTGCACTATCCGGTAATGGTGTATGGTAAAAAAATACAGACTTTTGTAACTTTCAATTCCGAAGCTATTCCGAAATGAAAATTTCTTTTTTTATTTCTTATCTATGTCTGTAGGATTTTATGTCCATATATATTTAGTAGGATTGATTTACCGTCTACCTTTGTATGATTTAGGATAATCTGATGTTTAACTTGTTTCAGCTGGAATGTAATTTAAATATGATGCGCTATGTTATATACTTTATTATTACTATTGATGTAGTATTTTATGGCTAAGTGTAATTGCTATCTCCTTATGAAAGTAATATTAGAAAATCGAAAGTACCCTTTCTATTAGAGAATAACTAGTGATTATGTTACATATTACGCACAATAGAACTTCCATACCTATAGTAATACTATATGTGATAATTCATAATCCAATTTGTTGTTTTCGACGGCCAAATTACTCGTGTTTAGACGCATATATTCTGGATATTAAACTTACGTTAACATAGAGTCATTTAACTTATATATTGCCAACAAGGGGTGTATTCATTACACTATATCAAAAGGAAGGCGGCTTAGGCATTACATTGTTGAGATAATACGTCCATTTGTTATACATACATAGAAAAGCTATATGTTCAAGAGGAAATTTCCAATGTATATACACAGCCTATGAATACCTTGCATTTTCCAAATAATTCGCAGCTAAGGACGTACAAAACACACAGAGATATAGCTGAGGTCGTTTCCTCATGTGCATTCAACTTTCATTACCAATCCATCGATGTCATATATACATGGATTTTTCCACCCTAACATGGCTTGTTAACATAGTTATATGGGGTTCTTGAAAAGCTGCCTTGTTATGGCCTAAACTAAAACAACAAGTGCATCTTCTGGTGCTCGTGCTACCAGTTGATGCGTATCAGGTTTTAATCCTAAACTATCTACTGCAAGTGCACAGCAAATCGAGTAGCAATCTAGGGATCGTATCCACAAGGACCAAATTATCACTCTATCAATTCTGAAACCAACCCACTCGTGGTATCAATCACTATATCTAGCACCCTAGTGATCCTAACTCTTGTTGATACGAGGAGACTAATATGCATTATCAATCATGTCTGATAAGTCCACAATCAACCTTAACATCAGATATCGCGGTTAAGGATTGATTGCTCACCTAAAAAGGATCCAATTCCCTAACAAGCTTTTCGAATTTTAGGCAATCTAAGATCGTAGATTAGTAAGCTACTCTAATCTAAGCCTTAAGTTTATCAATTAGGTGGAGAACACATCAAGCAATTCCTTTTTGTTCCTAATTCGTAAATTTCCTGCAACCCTAGAAAATCCTAAACTTGATTTGGGAACCACTCATACATGGTGAAGAAGAAGGTCATATTGCAAACTGTATTGAAAAGCATAAAAGTAAATTATATTGAAATAAGAGGGTTTAGAATTCTTATCCAATGGTGTAAGGATCGAAATCTCTCTCCCAAAATTTCAAATACCGGTTGTTCTAACGTAATCTATATCAATTCCCCCAGACTTAGCTTCCTGCTTGTCCTCAAGCAAAGAAAGAAAAGATTAAAAGAATGATTCCACTCCAAAGAACTCATTCATTATTAGATCAATGCATCTCAATCGCATAGTAAACCACACAACACTTACCTATCAGAATCGAGACCACCTTGTACTTCCCCCAGACTTAGCTCTTTGCCAATTAGACTTCACAATCAACATCAAAATACCCAAATACACCATACTGACTCCCTAAAGTATCTAAGTGCGGTCTCATCAAGGGACTTGATGCGTATCAGGTTTTAGCCCTAAGCTATCTACTCCAAGTGCAGAGTAAATCGAGTAGTAATCTAGGGATCATATCCACAAGGACCAAGTTATCACATTATCAATTCTGAAAACAAATTAGAGCTAATACAATAGAAAGTTGTTGGTAGACTAAATCCAAAACAAAATTAACGATTAACAATAAATGATTAAATCACCAAGCTTAGTAGATTCTTCGGGAAACAAGGATCCCAAACCAATAAACTATTCAGGTAATATTCATTCAACAATCTCGACTTAGAAATAAATTTATAATCAACCCACTCTCGTGGTATTAATCACTATATTCAGCAACCTAGTGGTCCGAACTCTTACTGGTACAGGAAACTGATATGCATTAACGGTCATGTCTGATAAGTTCCCAATCAACCTTAACATCAGCTACGCGGTTAATGATTGATTGCTCACCTAAAGAGAATCCAGTTTCCTAACAAGGTTTTGGAGTGTTAGGTAATCTAAACTCATAGATTAGTTAACTACTCTAATCTAAGCCTTAAGTATATCAATTAGGTGGAGAACACATCAAGCAATTCCTATTTGTTCCTAAATTATAAATTCCCTGCAACCCCAGAAAATCCTAAACTTGATTGGGGAACTAGTCATACATGGTGAATAAGAATTTCATATTGCCAATTATAGTAAAAAGCATAAAAGTAAATTCTAATGAAATAAGAGGGTTTAGGATTCTTCTCCAATGGTGTAAGGATCGAAATCGCTCTCCCAAAATCTCAAATACAGGTTGTTCGTACGTACTCCCTCTAAAACATAGGTGTAAAAATAGAAAATTTAGGTTTTTGTGCTTGTCAGCTTCGCTGATCGATCGATCAAGTATGTTGATCGATCGATCAAGGCCAATTGCTCGATCTCCAATAGGTGTTGGTCGATCAGTAGATCGAGCGTGTCTCTTGTTGAACAAATAAGGATCGATCGATCAAGTGTAGTGATCGATCAAGACTCTGAACTTCCACATATTGCTCTAATTCATCTTCGGCCAAGTTTTAAGGGTGTAATCCGAATTTTAACATGTTTTCCACCTGAAAAGACTCGACGAAGAAAATAAACAATCTTAAAAC
Organism: Lepidium aucheri; assembly: GCA_900406435.1. NCBI lineage: Eukaryota > Viridiplantae > Streptophyta > Magnoliopsida > Brassicales > Brassicaceae > Lepidium > Lepidium aucheri. Next base: position 10,019 of record OVBA01006637.1, read on the forward strand.
ATGCAAATTAATGAGCTTTAAACCGATAAAAATGAGGTATATCAATTCCTCCAGACATAGCTTCTTGCTTGTCCTCAAGCAAAGAAAGAAAGATTCCACTCCGAAGAACTCATTTGTCATTAGATCATTGCATATCAATCTCTTAGTAAACAACACAACACTTGCCTGTCAGAATCGAGACCACCTTGTATTTTCCTCAGACGTAGCTTCTTGCCAATTAGACTCCACAATCAACATCCAAATACCCAAATGCACCACACCGACTCTCTTAAGTATCTAAGTTTGCTCTCATCAAGGGAGTGTCGATCAATGGACAGATGGACTCATCATCATCCTTTATCTGAACACAATACTATCTTTCTATGGTTCATTTCCTGTCATTCTGTACATTTGCAGCCGATTTCTCCCTATTTACCTAGGTTATCATTTTTTCGACTGCTCAACTAATTTTTCCCTACTTACCTAGGGTATCATTTTATTTTTTTTATTGGCTGTCCAACCAGATATCTCCTTACTTACCTAGGGTATTATTTTATTTTTTAACTGGTTGGTCCTTTACCAACTCAAAGAATGAAAGCAAAAGTGGCTTCATTGGAAAAAAAATTTTGATCCTTGTCCAAATTTTGTATTGCTTCAACTTTGTTTCATAGTTACTTTAGAATCCTAAAAAAATTGAATATCCAAAAGAGGGAAACCATACTCATACAGATAAGTCTTTCAGAACTAAAGAGAGAAATCCGATCCAATGTATACCAAGCCCCTTGACAAGAAAATTAAGTCAAGTTAAGGTTGAAATTGGCATGGATCCTTCGAGTACCTAAGAATTGACATGTGTCATTGAGAAGATGATTTGTCTCTAGGTTTTCCAATATTCAATCAATTCCTGACAAACAAACATTGATGGTACTTAGTTCATGTTATGCAAAAATCCTCCAAAATCATAGTTCTAAGCAATCGGTTTATAAGCATTAAAAAGTCAATAAGTATTCAAAAAGTGCATTAGTAACAACGAACATCCTCCCCCCGACTTATTTCACACCGTCCCGGTGTAAGAACATGATTGAAAGAGAATGTTTCTTATAAAAGGAACAAAAATCAGATGTATCAAAGGAAAGAAGAAAAATGGTGAACTTGTACCCATGATCGATCGATCTCCATCTGTGAGCGATTGATCAGGGTGTGAGCAAGTTATAGATCGATCGTGGGTCGATCAACAAGTCGAGCGCAGGAAGCCTAGTCCCGCTGATCGATCGATCCGGTGATCAAGGTCGATCGCATGGTCGCGCACACACCTATCTTCATCCATGATCGATCGATAGTGTTTCTGATCAATCGATCGCTTCCTGATTTCATTAAGCAAAACAAAAGCAAAACAACAAAAATAGGAACCAAATGATGAAAAACAAAAATTGAAAACTTACTAGTGGGCTGCCTCCCACTCAACGCTTGGTAAAGTCATTAGCTTGACTTGAAATCCCTTAGTTCAATTAAAGATCATTCAAAGGTCTGGAAGTTTCATTGGCAACGTCCATATCGGCAAAGTAATGCTTCAAACGTTGGCCATTTACAACGAACTCTCTTCCATTTATGTCGAACACTACTACAGCTCTATATGGACCTACTTCCTTGATGGTGAAAGGGCCTGACCACCTTGACCTAAGCTTTCCAGGAAAAAGTTTCAAACGAGAGTTAAACAAAAGTACCAAATCATTAGGAGCAAAACTCTTATTAAGGATACGCTTGTCATGTGCTGCCTTAGTCTATTCTTTGTAGATCTGCGTGTTATTATAGGCTAAGTGTCTGATCTCTTCCAACTCATTCAGCTGCAAGGTCCTTCGTTCAGTTGCTGGTTTGATATCATACTTCAAATGTTTGATAGCCCAATTTGCCTTGTACTCGATCTTAACTAGAAGGTGACAAGACTTCCCATAGACCAGATGAAATGGGGTTGTACCCAATGGAGTCTTGTAAGCTGTCCTATATGCCCAGAGAGCTTCATTGAGTTTTGAAGACCAATCCATCCTTGTCAAACAAATAGTTTTCTGCAGTATGCTCTTGATTTCTCGGTTCGAAACTTCAACATGTCCAGTTGTCTGGGGATGATACGGTGTAGCTACTTTGTGATGAACCCCATACTTCTTTAAAAGACTGTTGAAAATCTTGTTAATGAAATAAGAACCATCATCACTGATGACAACTCGTGGAACACCAAACCGAGGGAAAATAACGTGCTTGAACATCTTCAATACAACTTTAGCATCATTCGTTGGGCTGGCCAGCGCCTCTACCCACTTGGAAACATAACAAGCTGCTACAAGTATGTACTGATTCCTTGAAGAATTAGGAAAAATTCCCATGAAATCAACTCCCCAAACATAAAAGACTTCAACTTCGAGTATGAAGTTTTGAGGCATCTCATTCCTGATGCTAATGTTCCCTTGTCTTTGACATGAATCACACTTTGAGATAAAAGCATGAGCATCCTTGAACATAGTCGGCCACCAAAAACCAGTCTGTAGGATTCGAATCTGTCTTGAAGGTAGAAAAGTGTCTGGCATAAGAAGAACCATGACAATGAAACAAGATCCCTAAAATATCATCCTTGGATACACACCGTCGGAAAATCCCATCAGCACACTGTTTGTAAAGATAAGGTGCATCCCAATAGTAGTGTCTCATGTCAGGAAGAAACTTCTTTTTCCTATAATCGTGAAACTCTGGAGGCTCAACGTTTGCAGCCAAATAGTTAGCAATCTCAGCAAACCATGGTGTTCCTGGATCTCGCGGAATCGTAGAAGAGTGACGATCTGGTCTCGACTTGGTGTGAATAGAGTGGACTTGTTCTTCTCACAAACAATCATCAAAAGGTACACTGTCATCCACTCAAAGCCTTGACAAGTGATCAGACACTCGATTCGCTATGCCTCGTTTGTCTCGGATCTCAAGATCAAACTCTTGAAGGAGAAGAATCCATCGAAGAAATCTTGGTTTAGCATCCTTATTGGAAAGTAGATACTTCAATGCTGCATGATCTGTGTAAACAATCACCTTAACTAACTAGATATGGTCTGAACTTTTCGAATGCAAAAACAATAGCTAACAATTCTTTCTCAGTTGTAGCATACTTCCTTTGAGCATCATGTAAAGTTTGACGAGCATAGTAAATAACATGTAGTTTCTTCTGTTTTCTCTACCCCAAAACAGCACCAACTGCATAGTCACTTGCATCGCACATTATCTTAAAAGGCAAGTCCCAATCCGGTGGCTGCAAAATTGGTGCACTCACTAAAGCTCCGTTCAATGTGAGGAAAGCTTGTTCACATTCCTTAGTGAAATCGAACATGACGTCCTTACAAAGCAATTGTGTCAAAGGTCCTACCAACTTTGAGAATAATGAATCGTCTATAGAACCCGGCATGGCCTAGAAAACTCCTCACATCTTTCACCGTAGTTGCCTCTTTCAGGCTGGTCATGATCTCAATCTTGGCTTTGTATGAAAATGGAATATGATTTGCAACAACTAATTTCAACAAAGAATTATGTTTTTACTAAGAATTTCTTTTCTACAAAAGACAATCCTAGTAATCGACTAGTTTTTAACCTATCGATCTAAAAACTACTTTAACAAAACCGATAACCTAACACCCAAAACAATCAACAAGATTCTCACAAACTTTTTAATGTCTAAGTTCCTAAGTCCCTCGGTTTAAAATCGAGATCTCTTTTCTAATGGAAGAGCTCATTAGTTTGTTTCCTATTTTCTCGGAATCCCACTAAATCCTCTTCATATCTTCCTTGATAAGATTTTTTTCTTGATAGCTCTTATCACACATTCGAATTCTGAGTTTCAAAATACTTCCACTCCAAATGCTTCTCTCTTGTCTCCAATAATCTAATCACGTGACCTTTATCCAACTTCAATCTCCCCCTTTTTGACTTGAGGTGATATCTAAGCCTAGAACCTGTCACTTTGAAACACTTGACAGAACTTGTTGTTTCTAACAAGAGTTTGATAGTCAGAAACAAAGCAGAGATAAGATTCTAATCAGATAAACCACAAATCCTGATTCACATTACAATCCAAAAGATGTAAAATGTGTTATCAAACAAGCGATAACAGAGATTAAGAAATCAAGAGTTTTATCAGCCTAAACAAACAAATAAAATGCCACATATTGGCAATAAAATAGAGCTAAACAATAGCTCTCCCCCTAAACTTGTTCTCCCCCTCAATCAGACAGGTCAACACACTCCTGATCCGACTCCTGAAGCTTTACTCCCCCTGCTTAATATAACACAAGTAAAAAAAATCCATTATCATTGAATAGGTAAAGGAAAAAAACTTACCTTTGAGTACATTCTTGCACAAATGCGTAATCTCTTCAGACATCGGAAGAATCATCTCCAGCAGCTCCTTGGTGGTATATGATTCCTCCATCACTGATGCCTTTGCTTTCCCTTTCTGTTTCTTGGCTTTGGACCTATCACTTGATACATTGTTAATAGCAATTGGTAGTTCATGTTGATTCGCAAGCACACGAGTGAGCAGCGATTAATACGACAAGTATAGCTTTGATTTGGACTCTCTAGTTGAAGCTGCTACCTTCTTGATCTGGCTGAAGATAACCTTTCCCAGATTCAACGGAGTTCTGGTTCCAATCTTGTAAGCGAGCTGTAACCTCAACACACTAACATACCCTTCATTTTACGTTGGAAGCCAATTAGTACAACAGAACGTGTACAGTTGAGAGTAGAGCTTCTCCAGATGAGCCTTCTTAACTCTGTTGAGATTCTTGATAACCCCTCATGTCACTGTCTCTGCTATGTCCTCAGATAGAACACCTTCAATCTTCTGTGGGTTTGATCGATCAACCACATCCGGTGATCCTAACACCTCATTGATCTTTTTAGCAGAGATCACATATTCGTATCCTCTCAGAAAAAAGTTCAAGAATCACTTTCTTGCTCATAGTACGGCATATTCGCCCACAACTCAAACAGAACATCAGTCGAGTAGTCAACTACGGTATCTAAAGACTCAAATAAACCTACATCCTTGAGTAGCTGGACCAATTCTGAATCCTGATCATCAAATGTATACGCATGTTCGACAATGAAACGTTTGCTTGAGGAAGAGTACAGCTTATACATGTGGTATGCATCTGCAGAACTGAAGACTTTCTGATCGTAGTTTTGAATCATCGATTGAGTTGCCGCCTCTATTTTGGTTGTGCGGTGAGTCTTGCGATTCATCGAACTCGTGCTTTCATCCAAGCGACGCTTCCGATTTGCTCGTGATTCAATCCCTTTAGATACCAAGGATTTAGAGACGGAGATTACCTCGACTTCCTCAACAGGAGACACTGCTCTTTGTATTGAGCACAGTGAGTCATCAACCGTGTTAGAACCCTCTCCGATTTTATCTTCTTCCCTTCTGACATCTGCATGCTACGTTTCGTCTTCGCATATCGGAGATCAAGAACTCGTCCGGAGTTCATCACTCTTCCTATTTTCCTCTGTATCGATTTCCCTCTGCACTTGCTCTGCTTCCCGACTCATTTCCCTCTGCACTACCCTTGATGGAAGTCGCAAATCAATGGCTTGATACACCACCTTTGCTTGCTCATGATTCGTCACGTACTGGATGATGTCTCTCAGTGCGAATCCAACCATCGACATTTTTTGATTCTTCTCCATCGTCCACTTCTGATCTTCGCTTAGAAACCCTAGCGCACGGAGTTAGGAGGAAGTGTTGATTCTTTTTGTTGTGACTGTTGCGCTTTCCGTTCTCTCACCTTGTGCCATTTATACTTGATCATCCGCTTCTTATCCACCTGGACCTGAAGTTCTCACAAAAAGACTTTTCCTTTTCTAATTCTTTTGAATTGAAGAGTTAGTTCAACCAAAGGCTAGTATGTATCAAACAATTGATTCACATCGAACAATTGATAAATCAAACTTATTCTGATTAGGATAATCGAAAACTTGAGGGACCCAGATTAAATTCAACCAAATGAGCATAGAGATTTACCGTCATATTAACTTCAACTGAGCACATATTCACAATTTTTAAAGATCATTTATCACTCTTCTGAATTAAGCATACCTCTGCATGAACAGACTTTGATCATTGAACCTGGATATCTGAGATTGCCCAACAAGACTTCTTACTCTGTGAGACGTACGATCAAGATCAAGATGTAATGGCTAGACTTTCACACCATCATGCCTTCATCACTTTGTTTAGCTGCAACTAAAAGAATCAAACGGATCAGGCAGCTAGAATTTCCTTTGGAGAGTCTCTTTTTATTATTTTTTATTTTTTTTATTTTTAACATTCACATAAAATGGAAAGCAAGAGTATCACTTGACTTCTCAACTCAAAGCTTTCACAACATTCAGTGGTTTTTGACACAGTGTTGTATCAGAGCATCACTTGACTTCTCAGCGTACTGA
>OVBA01006638.1:0-16472 GCA_900406435.1 Lepidium aucheri
GAGAATTAAGCTTACATAGCCGAAAGCCTCAAGAGCCTCTGTATAGTTTGACTTCTCATACATATCTTTTAGTGCCGGCATAATGCAACCCCGGGGTTTGAAGTGTCTCAACACAATAGCCATGCCATGACGATCTTCTACGATTGGACAATCTCTGTCATGCGTGAAACTCCATTGGAACTTGGGCTTTGACGAAGGCGAGCTGCGGCGATGCCAATGTGTGGAAACCCCAGAATCAATATCCCTGGGGGCTTCGAGGTCACCAGCCTCGTCATCCTCGCGTGCGTCTCCCGACGTGCGAACACGCTTCAGGGAGGGTTACGATGAGTCGGACCTCTTTCCTGGGACTTCTTCTTGATCATGATAAGAAAGTGGTGGAGGTGGAAGTTCACCTTTGTCAATGGAGATCGAGCGCTTGTAAACCAGTGATCGCAGACAGGAATTGCCGTGATAAGAGGACGAACTCCAATTTCGGAATTTCCCTGAGACAGAATAAAATACATCAAAAAACAAAAAAAACAAACAAACAGAGTAATTACGTTTTCGATAAAGTGGAAATAATAAAGAAGTAGGCGATGAGCAAACTGGAAGAGCTTGAGTACCGAGAGTGATCAGCGGTTGTGGAGCTATTTTCCCTCATGATAAATCCGATTAATGACTTTTTGATCTCAAAGTATGTTTAGACGTGGTGCATCGCATGTCCTTATATAACCGTAACAAGAGAATATTCCGCAATAAATGGCAGATCCAAGTTACTAAAGAGAGAACTAATTTTTCGGTACACATTTCAAAATTTGAAGGAGGATATGACGGAATATAGTGGGCGGATCCCGAAAATGAAGCTCATAGATTCAGCGAGGTGCTAAACCATATTAGCTGGGGGCTATTGTTGGTACATAGCCCATTTGCTACAGAAAGCCCATTAGGCCCGTACCCGATTAGCTCTTCCTCATCTGTGCAGCTCGGCCCAGGTACGTACCCGATTAGCTCTTCCTCTATCTGTGCAGCTCGGCCCAGGCCCATAGGAGAATTCAAACGGCTCAGAACACGTTGGCGAGCTCCGAAGAAAAGGCTGAAGGAAGAGGAGGGGAGGTAGCGCAGTTAGGTTAGAGGCTTAAGCATATAAATAAAGGAGAGTTGTAACGAGAAGGGGGATATCTTTTGTAACCTTAAGCAAAAATCAATATAAGAATTGTTCTTTCCATTTTCTAGTTCAAAGTCTGAGATCTATCTGTTTACTTTTGCTTCTGCCCAAGTCGAAACCGATCTTAAGCATCAACAATACCTGAGCTTTTTGACCAGGTTTCCAATATGCTGAATGGTGGTTTGTATAGATACAAAGTGTGGTACAGACTGCCTTATGAAGGTTTGAAAGACAGGAAGGTTATTAGTCATGACGATTCTGATGCGATGGAGAAGTTGACTGAAGCTGGGAATTGGACTTCGATGGTGATTCTGTATGTTGTTGATACCAACTGTATCCAACTGACCTTGAAAGTAATGAGGATCCAATAGCTAGAGCAAGGTATGATGTGTTTACCAATGACGAGATGGACAGTTTCGGCTACCATGACACACCACCAAACTCTGGTAGCGAAGTCGAGGAAGAAGACGTTGTAAGATGCAGCAGAGGAACCAGAGAACTGAAGTTGAAACAGGTGTTTGATGGATTAGGTGACTTTAAAGAAGCTTTAATTGACTATGTGTTGAAGACTAGGAAGAATATAAAGCTAAATAGGTGGGGAAAGGAGCTTTCTGAGGCTAAGTGTAACGTTGAGGGCTACAAATGGAGTATATATTGTTCTTTTGAAGAACCAGTTGGCAAATGGATGGTGAAGCGATATGAGGATGTACACACATGTTCTGAGACCGGTGACAGCAAGATTCTAAAGGCAGATGTGCTTGCTAAACTGTTCTTGGATGAAATAAGGACTGATCCAGAGTTGAAATCCAAGGTGATTCAAGATGAGATGTTGCATAGATATGGAATCATAGTCACGAAAGAGAAGTGTAGAAAGGCGAAATAAAAGGCCCTGAAAATCATTGAGAAGGAGCATGATGGTAGGTGTGAGGTTCTAGATGATACATGGATCTGATGGTAGGTGTGAGGTTCTAGAACTTGGCCAGTCTGTTAGCATCAACATGAGGCTTCAGGAATGTGCATGTAGATGTTGCCAGATGAGTGGAGTTCCTCATCGTCATGCTCTGAGAGTGATTTTGGGGAAGAAGCTGAACCGTGAAGACTACATTGCATCGTGGTTTCTCAACTCCACACAACAACACATTTACAATGAGTCCATCAAGCCTGTGAATGGGATGCGGTTTTGGGAGAATTCTGGTTCAGTCATATTACCTCCTCTAAGTATGATTGACAACATTGCAGTCCGAAGAGGTAGGAAACCGAAGCCAAAAAGAAGGAAAGGAAAGAATGAGTCGCCAACAAAGAAGGTGCCAAGGAAAAAAAGAAATATGCACTAAGATAGATGTGGCTTTGCTGGGCACACGGTAAAAAAGTGCAACAACATTGGTGTTCAAATATACAGACCAAAGAAGAAATCAGCTTCAGTCGGTGACGATGATCACGAGTCAGGCTATGAGGAACTAAACTTGGCTTCTGGTGAAGGACCAAGTCAACAAACTCAAAACTAGGATGGTTTTTGGTGCACTTTACGATGGTTTTTGTTGCAAGTTGTGGCTGGTTTTTGGTGCACTTTAGGATGGTTTTTGTTGCAGGTTTAGGTTGGTTTTTGTTGCAGGTTCAGGCTGCTGTTTGGTACGCTTTGTATTGGTTTTACTGCAGTTTTAGGATGGTTTTTGGTGCAGGTTATTGTCTCAAATATGGCTTTATTTGTTTATTTTCATGAACGTATTAAGAAGCTAAAGACAAATGTAATTCTTCTTTTGTTTAATTCTGCAACTTATGAATCAAAATCATTGTCATTATACTTTTTAATTCATTGCCAATCTGAAATTGACATTACAAACATAAACCAAACGTTGAGCTTAATACATGACAATCCATAACATAAACAATACAACAATTCATCAGCAATCAATACATAACACTAAACTACTTGCTCTTAGGCACTAAACTACTTGTTCTTAGACACTAAACTTTGTTATTCCTTACACTAAATCACGTACTTAAAAACAACAATAACAACACAAATAAAACCTACAATGTTCTTCAAGCTACGGATCTGCATGTTGCATTCTTCAAGTTGATTGCCAATAACAGTCTGAAACTAACGTGTTTCCTTTGCCAAATCTGCAAGCTCAGCTTCAGCATCCGTCAACTGTTTCAGCATGATTCTTCCATCGACTTCAACATTGTCAACTCTATCTACCAAATCTTCATCTCTTCTATTATTGCCTTATCTGCCCACTTGAACACATGACTCCACTCCTGCATAATTGGTTAATAACTTCAAACAAAGACAATAAAAACCATCTCACCAAAATAAACATATTGCTACTTACTCCTTCTGATCCATTAGGACATGAATAGAACAATCTCCCTGGGTTTTTATATGTCTTAGACGTCAACAAGAAGACTGATTTACCACACCTACACCTACGCGGAAAGCCTCTACCTTTATCACCAATTTCACCTTCAACCTAACCAATCATAATGAAGAAAAACGTTGTCATAACCATTTTTAGAAATTGATTCAATCAATAAAAGGATAATTTACAAATTTACCTTACACGAGGAAGCCATCGACGTCTCCCCCCAGCTTTTTTCGATTTGCTTTTTCTGAGAGAAGAGTTCAAGAGATCGAGAATGAGAAAAGAAGATGAACAAAAAACCTAATTTTATCCCTAAAATCAAATCACAGTCGTTTGGCTTTTTTTTTTGTTAAGTCAGAAACATGACTAAACGATGTCGTTTAATCAAATGCTGCCAAGTCATTTAGTTTAGGGCCAAATCACCTGCCACATGTAAATTTAACTGTCTACAAATGAGTGTTTAATGGAGGGGTTACTGTTGACTAACGATATTGATGGTCAATGTAGATTTCAGCCATATTTTACAAGTTCGTGTTCATTTTTTGAAATTTTCAGTAGTTCACGTAAAAATAGAGGAAAGCATCATGTTCATGTATGAAACGGCCCGTTGGAACAAGTCACTTAGTTTTTGGTCGTTTTTCTATGAAATTATACTATTCCAAAAAAAGAAACAAAGGAAAAATGGAAACAACAAAGACAGCTAAAGCAAAATAAGCACCAACACTAAATACTCAAGGCATGCGAGTTCAGTTCGGATCGGATTGGTTTATTCAGAATTTGGTATTTAGTAAATTTTGAAGTTATACCAAAATTAACCAAAGTACAAAAATGTAGATCGAATCGAATATTAGGTAGTTTGTGTAATATTTAATGGTGCCGAATTAACATGAATTTTGATTGTATTTAAATATTATGTAATACCCGATATCCGAATTAACTGATCCAAACTACCCAATCTGAATTACTACCCAAATTCGACAATATAAAACTTATCATATTACCCTAAATTCAAATAAATATCCCAACCAATTTGTCTAAATCTCGGTTCGAGTAAGATAAAACGGTTCGGGTTTAAATCCACGCCTACTAAATACGAAGACAGCCCCACCACTATGCTAAACTTGTCTGAGTTTGGTAAAGGACAAATTTATTAGCTCTGTTCATGCTCTTCTCTATCTCTCTAAGCTCTCAAATTTCTTTCTTGCACTCAAATTTCTTTTTTGATTACTCTGTTTCTCTGCATCTAATACAGTGTTTTTATCAACACAAACAACTACTTTACATTTTAACTGATTTGAGCATTTCTGTCTGGCTAGGAAAGAAAGTAACAAGTTTCTACTGAAAAAGGAAACTAGAAGTCATTCACATTGAGCTTTCGGAATGATGTATACAAGCAAGATAAACTAAGCGTGTTATAGAAGAGAAACATGAGGAACAAAACGAAAGACCAATCATAATTCTGGCATGCCTTGGGAAACTTTATTTTACATGTATTTTTCTATTGTAACCATCATGTTTCAGTAGATTTTGGCTCATTCTGAGTTGGATTTGATACCAGTTCATGATGCTGCTGCTCTATTGGCTGCATCTCTGCTTTCTTCTTCTTCTCTTTCTGGATCACTTGTCGTGGCATTACCTCTAGTAGAAAGCTCCCTCCATTCCACACAGCCGCTGAAATCTTTAGGATCTGAAAGATCACGTGAAGTCTATACGATAGGAAGATCGGTACAGTCAATGCCATGGTTGCCACCGTGAAGATAGCCTGAAACAGAATGTACATCCACATACGGTTCTGATCTCCTAGCAGACCACTCAGCTGCCACAACTTATTGTTTGCCTTTTCAGCTTTTTTCGACAGCTCTCTGCACAGACCAGAGGATTTCATCAGGACATGTTCAGTTTACAACTCTGAAGTAAGAGACATACATTGTGTTGTGGCCTTAGCCATGCAATTGCGATTTGGAAAACGCGTTGCTACATATTTCTCTTCTTTCAACACACAAAAATTTGATTAAACATAATCTCAGAGCATGGAGGATTTGATTGATAACCTCTAGGATGCGAAATATTGGACTGATTCTACAAATCCTCAGGATTTTACCAAAAACAATTTTCTACTGTTTTAGATATAGTTACAAACATACGAATAGAGCCATTATTCAGTAGTATTTTCTTCAAATTCCGCCATTCTGAGATGTTTTAAATCAGAAACATAAAAGCAATCTTTCTAAAGGAAATTATATAACTAGACGAAAGAGCTGGAGGTTAAGACCTATTATATTTCCAGTAATTGATCATACATTCAACTACGAGGACAACAATAGCATATAGCATAGACCAGTCCAATCTGAGCAGGTAAAAGAAGAGAGAGATATATAGCAGAAATGATACCTGTAGGAAGTCATAACTTCAGGATCTCTTAGTAGTCTCTGCCTACGCAGGACATTGACGATTAGAAAATAGAGCACTTGCCAAAGAGTATAAACGACCAAGGGGATGAGAAACAGCCATGTAAAAAGGTAAGCTTTGTCCTCCACATAAGGCCATGAAGCCCTACGATAAGTGCCTACAGGGTGCATAGCTGCAAAGGTCGCTGGATTCCACCACCTAATTGTGAAGAACACGAGCCCTGAAACGAAAGACGTTGTAACACTAAAGAATCCAGGAGATACACTAAAAAAAACATCTCCATATTCATAGGCTTTTGAATGCACAATTATATCCTATCCAATGCATATACTAAGAGGAACCATGTATTTTTCTCCTAATCACGCCTATACAAAAAGCCAATGATCCGAATTCCAGAATAAAAGTACAGGTTTTAAAACCTAAACAAGGTTGAGAAGGATATGAATAATTTCAATCTAAACCATCAACTTTAGCAATATAAATATCCAACATTACTTAGTCAACAGCCAGAATAACACAAGGATTGCATAACTCACCAGGTAAGAGATGTATAAGAACACTAACAATCTTATCTGGTGAACTAAAAACCAGACTACAACGCCAGACAATAATTGCCCACGCCAAGGGTCCCTGCATACAAACAATGAGACACAACCAATCGATAAACACACATAAAGACTCATGTATATATGTGTGCCCATGTAGTGACTAAAAAGCATACCTCTGCAAAGGAAAAGCAAACCATGAAAAGCTTTTCATTCTTAGGATACAGAAGAAGATCAACCAAGAAGATTGTGTTGGCATAGTAGCAAAAGTCCTGTCACATGCCCAAATGATTGAATACTAAAATTGCTGTCTCTTAATTCCAAAACTTCAAAAATATTGTAAGAGAGCGAGACTTTACCAGAAGATAATAATGCCATTTCTTAAACCGGTAATATATCCATCGAAGAGGAACAAAAATCACATAGAAGAAGCAGTAAACTAAAGGAATGTCCTGAGGCCCTGAGAATAAAATTAGAAAAACATCATTACTAATAACATTCAAAGTCCTGAGAATTAAACATTAAAATCAATTATTTTTGAATCTCACTTGCACCAAGTAGGAAACAAAAACCTCCAAATCCAAGCACCCCAACAAGATGTGTCACCTTCAAACATTGAAGAACACGTGAGAACAAACATTTTTCAAACGCAAGAGCTGATAATCAAAATCACATTCAACCCAGTAAAAAAAACAATGATTGCTTATATAAATCAATCAAGAAGATGCCTTATTGATGAATCTCTCGTGTTCTTCAGCTTGTTTAGCGATCTTAACGGCTTGTTTCGATAAGATCTCTCGCGTCTGTACCGCTTGTTTAGACAATAATTCTCTCGTCTGACCAACTTTCTGTCAAAAAAATTTGGCCGAGAAGTCAAATCTCAAATGCAAATTAAAAAGGAAGAAACACAAATCAAATGTTGCAATCGATTCTCCTTAACCTTTGATCGATCCTTGAAACGTTGTTTTACAGTTTCAAACGAGTCTCCTCCATTGGAGTTCGAATCTTCTAAGACTTCTTCGTTATTCGCCATTATTGTGCTCAGATTGCAAAAGAAACTTGTCGTATAGGGAAAACAGAATACACTGTTTTTAAAAATGGATAAATAAAATCTTATAATCACAATTAATGAAACTTAAATTCTAGTCTAATTTTACAAGCTAATGATATGTTTTAAAATAATACAAATTCGGACAAATGTTTTGTCTTGGGAACCATAATGGAAACATTATTCTTTAGATAGTACTAATAATAATAACTAATTAATTGTCTATAGTTAACTTATGATTAAAAAAATAAACAAGATTTTAAGACTCCAAGAAGAAGATAGACTGAGAAGGAGTCACGTGTCTAGATTGAAACTTCTAGGTCCTTTTCCTCAGTTCTAGACATTCATCCGCCTACAGGTATTTGGTATATATTTTTATTTTTTAACATTAGGCAATAATTGTCGGCCTACTAACTAAATTTCTATTTTATATAAGATTGTATAAACAATAAAATTTATTTTGTAAATGTGCAAATACACTTGTCTTTAATAAATTTATCACCTATTACTAAACTAAATTACATGTTTAGACTAAAGGTCATTTAGCATATTTTTTAAATTTATTTTCCTTAATTTATATTTTAGTTAATTTTTTTTGTCAAACCAGCATTTATTCTAACATTACTTTTTCAAAAGAAGTAGAAGAAGAAGAATATACACTTGTGTACAAAGAAAGAAAGAATGTTTCACAAATTTTGTTCCAAAACCTAACGTTGCTTTCAGATTAAGTTTCAAAGATTTAAAAGTTATAGACCAGACTTTCCACTACACAATTTCTGAAAACTGTGGACCTATTGATTTTAGTAAAGTTTTTCAGAAAAGAAATATAACCATTTAAAAAGTTGTTTATGGGTCCTTGGTAAGAATATGACCCTGGTAAAGTTGAAATGTAATAGCTAGTTATTGCAATATAGAGTAGTTTATGAGATTTTTTCAAAAATATGTATAATTTATATTTATAAAAGTTTGAAAATATAGAACATATGTGTACTATATTATGTAGTATAGAGTGAATATGCATTCTATATAAAATACAACATATTCGTTTTTATAATAATTTTTGGTTATTTTTTAAAAAATTTTAAATTAAAATATGTATAAAGAAAATTTATGTTTAAAGAAAAATCAGATTTGATTTAGATTTTTATAAAAAGTATATAATATAAATAAAATAGAGGATAAGAGAACAAGTTAAGAAAAAAGAAAAAATAGAACAATTATATAATTAAATATAAAACAGTAGAATGACAACTATTATGAAAATATAGAGAACATCGTATTTTTGCTGTTCCATACTAATTCCTCTTTTTAAAGTTAGGATTAGTACTACAAAGTTGAGAGAGAAGGTAAGCTTTTGGAATTGATGTGTTTAATCAGACGACATGATATGCTGATATAAGACATAAATTCTGAGCAGTGAGCTTCACATACAATTTTATAAGAATTTGAGAGTTGGAGTTGGATCGACTTAACCATCTGCTTGCTGCTCTTTTTATAGTGTTTTCTAGATTAGGGTTTCCTAAGTTGTAGCACCCATGCAACTTGGCGTGATTTATGGATGGCCTGCTATAGTCCTGACAATACCTCTTGTCTCCATGCAGGTCGGTTCTACAGGGATGTCAGTTTGTACGATTGTTTGGCGCTGTACAAAGCAATTAATAACTTGCCCGAGCATGTCACCTATCTCGAGACTTTCACTGTAACTAGACTTCAACCTTTTAGACCAGTAAACCGAATAAGTGGTTATTCTCCTGCGACACAAAAGACAAAAAAAAATAGTCCCACACTTATCGGTGTTTCTTCGACGTATTACTAAGCTTATTCGATATAATTTGGTCTGTGTAATCATGCGTCCTGCCAAACATTGTTCGTTGCTTGTTCGCTTTAGTTGGTCCTACAAGTCGACGTGTGTGGACGAGGTCGATGATGTCCACATTCAATAATGGCTCGAAGAGGCATTTAGGCATCTTGACCTGGTGTGCAGGAACCGTTTTCCTTGACATTAATTGTGCATCTCTTGCTTTATAAAATTCTCATAATTATCTGTTCTTGTTTTTTTTTTTTGCAATAAAACTTCACTTTTCTAAACCATATCCCAAGCATTTTAACAAAGACTTCAAGAAGATTCGGGCACTCGACAATATCAAGTGGCCTAACCTCTTTGCTCAACGTATTCTCCAAAGTATTCCTTGCAGCAACATAAGTAAGTGACTAGCTCTTACTTCAGCTCCTTTTCTATTTCTACTGATATCCTCTCAATTTTAGTTTTCCGCTCAGCAGCTTCTAGGAGAAGGATGGCTAAGTTGAGATTTACTTTGCTGAGCTATATGCCATTGAGCTGGTTGAAGGCACTAGGCTAAATCTGGTTGTCGAGGATCAGGTGGTGAGAATGTATCGACCACTGTTATAGATGATGTTGTTCTGGGAAGCCTCTCGAGGGGTTATTGTTGATCAACATGCTAACGTAGTGGCTCTAGAGGCAAGGCAGAATATCGAGGTCGAGGCCTTGAAGAAGCATGCCAAGAAGACCCACAACGCAAAGGAAAGAGGAGTTCCGAAGGTACACAACTTTAGACAGTAAAAAGAAGTACATGAGTTTGGTGTCATCCTATAAATTTTGGGAGGGTGGTGTTGATGATAAGTTGACGAAGAAAGGCAAGGTCCCAGCTAATGGATTGAGTCACAACACGTACCAATCAGGCGGGGGATTCTGCCGAGAAGGCTAACTTTTTTTCTCAGTGTTGCCTTCTCCTTAGACTAAGTATAAGTCAGAATCTTCTTGGAAGAGACATGCGAGGGGCGACAAGCCAACCATTTGTCGATTGGCAAAAAGCTTATGCCTGGTCTTTTTCCCTAATTATGCCTTCGAGTACCAATATCACAGAAAATGTTCAATGATTCAAGATCGAGTTTCTTGCTCTGATCTCACTACGATCCTACAAGAGTCGGCGTACACTCTATCCCCTTACGGGAAAATGTTCAAAGAAGGTGTTCAAGGAGTTTGCTTAACAGTCTGTGCGGATATGTCGTTGTGACTTTTATCTGTAGTTTTCTTGGCACTATCATGTCTTATCGCTTAGCCCCCCCCCCCTTCCTATTTTATTTTGTTTTAGATGGTGAGCATAGTGAACAAGATGACTACTCACTATGTGCACAGGGTGTGTGACACTCTGTACTTCCAAAAAATGTATGTGACCTTGAGAGGGTAGCTAAGAGTGTCGAGGATGTTGAGAAGAAGCTGGCCGTAGCCAAGTGGGATTTGGCCTTAGAATGCGAGACGGCAGCTAAGTTAGATTTTGTTGTGCTTATTTTGACTAAGCGAGTGTCTAAATTTGAGAATGAAAACGAGGCTGCTATGGCGGACCGGGGTTTGGCTCTAGCGATGTATGATGCCCTACGTACAGACCATTTTTCATAAGATTGAAGAAAAGCTAAAGGCCGGATCTTTTTCATTTATACAGTGGTGTGATGCCGTCACTTATAGGTGGAGCTTATGGCCAGGTCTAGTGAGAGGATGAATCGAATATCTAAACGGTTCAATGACTTGTTTATGGCTCAGCAGTTACTCTTGATGTTTGGTCAAGTTACAAGGACCCTTGAAAGCGATGAACTTATTTTAAAAGTTGGGGTTACTGTTCAGGATACTATGATTGTGAATGTCCGGGCTAACAAGGTTAAGTGGGAGAAAGTGGTTGATGAATTTGAGATTGGTGAGCTTTTCCGGGTTATCCCGATCCTTCCTCTATTTTATTGGGTGGAAGAACTTTGGCCGCGATTATGTGTTCTAAAGCTTTAAGTCAACTGGCTTAGAAGACTGTGGAAGTCTTTTCTTGATCATTCTACCACAATAATTACTTCTTTTGTTGATGCTCATTTGCAGCTACAGGACGTTACACATTCAAATTTTGGTCTTGACCAGTTTGGCACGAATGTTCGGAGTGGGAGTCTCACTCTTTTGAGGATGTCGACGAGCTGAGAACTCCTAGTCGTCATTTTATGCTTCTCTTTTTTTTCTTTTTTTGTGTAACTATGTACTTTACATTTTGGGAGAAAAATCTATTTCCACCTTAGTACTTTGATATAGAACCAATTATACCTTAACTTCGAATCTCAGTCTAATTGCACATGAAATTGATGACAAAGTTTTAGTTAGATAGAGACTGAAATTTCGAAACCCAATTCCACAAATCAAATCATTTATGTGGTTTAACTTAACCAAACGTCTAAACCAATTCGTTTGACTAGAAAATAACCAAGCAGTTTCGTAATTTACGACCCGACTCTAGTTGTCTTGACCCGCAAAGAATTTTTAGTTCACAAAATTCCCAAATCAAAAATTTTGACGAACCCTAAAATTTGAAAATTTGGAATCTCTATGAGACTCGTCCAAGCTCGAGTTTGTTCTCATTTTGACTAGCATAAGGATGATGATGCATTATACTGTCAGAAGCAAAATCAAAATTGACATGTCAAATAGAAACAACATCAAGAAGCACGAAGTGGAATAAATTGGAACAAACAATTGACATGTCAAAAAAGCAAGATGGAACACGTGGAACCTGTTGATCTTCATAAGATCTATTAAGAAGTACCAAAATACATAACCGATTATTCTCAAAAATTCAGTTCAAACAAGACAAGCTCCATCGGATTCATCGTCGGATTCTACATCTTCTTCTACCATGTTTACAGTGATTAGCGTACTCTCCTTCGTACTCATTCTCACACGTATTCTGCTAAAAATTTGAGGATGATTTTTCTGGGTTTTGATTTTTCTCACGACAAAGAGATAGAAAGAGTTGAAGCTTTTGATTCTGCGTTTCTTTATGATAGTCGGGTTAGTTTCACCCATAATTGGGTCATAATCCAGGTCCAAATCTGGTTTAAAATTGGTTAAGCAATTGATTACCAGTTGGCTTACGGGTTCGGTGAAACAAAACCACCTAAATTAATGGATTTGTGGAATTGGGTTTAGAATTTCAAATTTGTGTCTGATTAAAACTTTATCATCCATTTCATGTGCAATTAGACCGAAATTTAAAGTTGGGGTATAATTGATACTATATTAAAGTTTTAAGGTGGAAATAGACCGTGATCCCTTACATTTTTAGTGGAATGTTTTGTTGGGTTGACGATTTATTTCCCCCAAATTATCACATATAACACTAAGAACACTCAAAATTTACCCGTTTTGTTAATTGCACAAAAAACTAAAGCTAAAATCTAATTCCACCTGAACTATTATATATAGTATCAAAAACACATGAAGTTTGCATATCATCTTAATTGCATACAAATTTGAAGTTAAAATACTAATTCCATTCGACCTATCACATATAGCATTACAAACACCTGAATATATAAGATAATTTTTTGTCATCAGAGCCATTTCTGTTTCAGGTTTTCGGTTATATGAGTATTTTTAATTTTTGGATCGAGTTCAGTTCATATATTTCTGTTAAATTTTTCTAAAAATTCAAAATTCAAGATCAAATGGAATTACAGTTTTAAATTCAATTTGTGTGTATTTAAGAAAAGAGGTAAATTTCAGATGTTATGATGCTATATGCGATAACTCAAATGGAATTAGGGTATTAAATTCAGTTTTATGTCGAATTAAAAAAGACCATAGACTTTAGGTATTTTCAATGTTATCTATGATAGCTTAGAAAGAAATAGATGGTTAACTGTCCTTTTAACACTCGCTCTCAACTGGAGGGTAATAAGTTAGAAAAATATCAACTTGAGTCATCACTTGTAAAGAAGATTTATAGTAATGTATAGGGATGGACGATGGGGTCTTCGGGTTGGGTCCTTTCGGTTTTGAGTTTTTCTGATCCGAAAATTTTATACCCATATATGACTCATTACTATTTCGATTCAATTTGAGTTAGTTCTATTTGGACTTTGGTTGGTTCAGATCCAATTTTTTTTCTTTTTTTGTCAACGACAGTATCAATATGGGCCACAAAGACCGGCCCATTAGCCAAATTCCTACATAAAGCTTGTATGTGATGGGACTCGATCCCTGTTGCATATGCGTCTGTCTTTAGTGGACTTACCACCAGCCACTGACTAAAGGCCACTTACTTCCGATACAAATTTTAAAAACCTTAAATTATCTAAACATTCAAATACTCCCAAAACATCCTTAAAATTACCTTAAAATACCTAAACATACTAAAACCCCATTTTTAATATCCAAATGTTCAAAAAAAAAAACTGAAAATATCTAAAAATACCCAAAAATAGTCATAAAATATCTCTCTACCATGAGAGAGAAAGTAGTGAGAGAAAGTACGATTAATTGTTTTCGATTTGGTAACTGTCCGACGATTATCACCGCTAACTCAGGCTGGTGGTTATCGACGGTTTCTTCTGGAGAGAGAGATGAAGTACTGGATCTTTTCCCCTTCATCTATTTAACCAGCGCTTGTCTCCAATTCAAAATCTGGAGTGTTGAAATTACAAGTATATCAATGGCGGACAATTTACGGCGACAAGTGCAAGCGATATTTTTGAACATGGTTCCGGAAATGATCACTTCACCGAAAGGTCTATATGATGCGACGGTTGCAGAAACATGTCTCAGTCTCTTGGTGAGGCTTCTATTTCCTAAAAAACAGAATTTGCGTACTATGTTGACGGTGTTACCGCGTCTTTGGGGTTTGGATGATGTTGTGACTGGTTGTATACTTGTGTCGAAGCGAATCCAATTTGTTTCTTGCTCTAATGATCAGATTATGTCCATTCTCCGCCGTAGTCCTTAGTTATTTAATGATTGGATGATTGCAGTGAATCGTTGGAAACTGGATCTGCCGGTTTGCGGTGGTGCTATGAATGCCTACTGGGTGCATATAGGTAGTATCCTGTTACACCTGTTAATCCATCGAATGGTGGTGACGGTTGGTCAATGCCCTGGTAATTTTATGGAGACAGATTTCTCTTCTGAAGACTTGGTGTATGTTGTCTATGTCTGTATGAGACTTCCATGGGATCTCAGGGAATCGTTACATTTCCAACGTCTGATCAAGTTTTGGGAAGAGATCCGTATGTTACCGCTTAAGCTTGAAAAGTTACGAAATTTGTGTGGTTATTGTGGTCTTCTTTCCCAGGATGCCCATATCTGTGACTTACTTTCCCCGGTGGCTGCGTATGTTTCTGATTATGATGGTGATAACTCGCCTGGCGGTGATTTTTTGGCTTGATGCTCTTTCAACTAGCGGTGGTCCTGAACAGCTTGTTGATGGTGGTGAGGGAAGTAAGTCCCGAATATTAACCCATCTTCCTTCGGGTTTGGAGATGAAACTACGACCACCACGAAAACCACCATGGAATCAATACACAAATGATGGAACGATTAATAGACTGAGAATCAGAAAACGATTAAAGTCATTCAAACAAGCACAGGGATTTACTATAACTAAGGGAAAGTATATCTCCTTCTATATGAGAGTTCTGATTACATTAGAGGGCTCGCGATGTAACAGATGGATCGCAACCTTTGGCTTTCAAATGCATAACGGGATGAAAATATTTCCTAAGCAAGAATGCCATCCAAGATTGAAGAACAAAATAAATATGACGATAGTGGAGCACAACTTTTTTGTTGTATTTTTACAAAATTATGAAGCTTGTTGTAATTTCATTTCGAATAATGTAATATCTGATTACCATTAATAAAAGTTATGTTTAGACGGAAAAAAAAAATTCAAAAAAATCTAAAAAGTACCATAACATCGGGTCTAAGGTACTCATTCAATTCTCAGTTCGGATCCGAATTCTTTGGATGCAAATATTTTGGACCCGTTTGGATATTTAATCTTGTTAGTAGTCAACTCATTATTGTATACCAATCATCATAGTCGTATTTATACCGTTTTCATATCCGCAGAAAAATTCCAAAACAAATTCGTCTATTTTATTTTTTTTAGAATATACGTATTTATTATGATTTCGTATCTCATATATAATTAAAGCATAGTATTAACTTAAATACTGTGTTATATTGTCTGTTTTGGACTAGGTTGTATTGTTACTAGGAAATATTATCACATAATATTTGTCATACAATTATATTATGATAAGATTCTATAACTAATAAATTAATTATTATTATCACATCTTACCTACTTTGAATTTATCTTTGAAATTATTCTATTACAATTTTAATCTCTTGAATAATTATATTCCTAATCATAATCGATATCTATTATAAACGATCCTCCTAATCCTAATAGGAAAACTAATAAACAAGATTTACTTAATACCCACCATATAACAATTATCATAATTCTCAAACGATTCAATATGATTTGTTTTGATTGGTCAATTTGTTTAAATTCATTAATTTGTCTTTTTGTTTAGATAAAATTATTTTTAAAAATTAATTATTTCTTTTGATTCGATTTCAATAAAAACATACAATTAAAAAGAAAAATTTAACCATTTAATATTTAATTTTTCGTTGGTTTAAAAAAAATCTCTAACTAGTTAAGATTTGATTTGATTTGTTAAAAATAAAATTTTAACCAATTAAGATTTAATTTTTATTGGTTTATAAAGACCAATTAAAATTTAATTTTTGCTGATTTTAAAAAGAAATCTTTAACTAATTAAGATTTGATTTTCATTAGTTTTTTTAAAAATAAATTTTTTGTTGAGATTTTGATAAGAAGCTTAATACAATTTTGTTTGTTTTAACAAATAAGTATTTTTGGATTTTAATAAGAAAACTAATCTAAATATTATTGGTCAGCACAATAAAAACAACAACAAATATTGTATTGAAAGTGTTAACAGATTCATATATTTTATATTAAATTAAAAAAATTATCTCTGATAATATTTGATAAAATTCTTTAACTAATTCTTAATAATATTTTAATCTACATAATATTGGCAATATATTTAAATTTTAATATAAAAAGATTTTTAACTTATATCTCTATTATAATAAA